>RAPC01000011.1:507559-586207 GCA_009806235.1 Neurospora sp. CHS-2018c
CCAAGTCCCAAGTTCCCCCCCCCCCCCCCCCCCCCCCCCCCCCCCCCGGGGGATACTAATGAGTGCCGAGCAATTGTACAACATTGGCGATCCTAAACCTGAACGGCGATGCACCATTGATACATATCAACCGCTTCAGATATGTGCCATATTAACCCCGTTCACACCGGTCTGATGAGTGCTTCTCTCTTTAGACCATCTACAGGTTGAAGCTGAGAATGTCAAAGGGGATATCAGGTTGTTGTAAGAGCGAGCAACTGCTGTCCAGGAACAGCTGTGTTCCTGAATTGGGACGACTATTATTTCGGGCCTCACATTGAAGGAAGGCGGGCTCCAATCAAAGTCGTCACCAGAGGATTCTTGGATCTTTGCCATCACCACAAACACCCATTCATCCCCGCTCATCCCAGTCGAGCCGCCGTGGCACAGCCCAGCTATGGGATGCATTTCTCGTCTGGGTAAGTTGATGAGGGGTTCCCAAAGGTGCATTGCAGCCTTTGGGGATCAAGTAGTCTTCGTATTGGTTAGGACTCGTGGGAAAGGGATACCGAAGGGCTTGAGGACTAGTTCGGTGTGGTGGGCAACCTCGAAGATTGGCCAGAATCATTATCAAAGCAATGCGAGGACCGATGTTAGGGAATCCGGCTGCCTGAGGGATTGTCGGCTTCAAACTCTTGTAGGTTAAGAGGGGAAGGAAGGTGAATGCGGGGGTCATTCGGTAGATGAGAGTGATCTGAATTGGCCGTGTATAAGAAGTGTAGAACTCCCAGGTGTGGATGAGTCGAAGTGTTACTTGGAACAAAACTTGGAAGGGCCAAAAAAATTTCTGATTTGGACAACACACGGGCTCATATCACGATGTCTCCCCTACCGGAGGAGTTCGATATCATTGTGTGCGGAGGAGGAAGTTGTGGTTGTGTGGTTGCTGGCAGGTGAGTTGCATGGCTTCAAGCCGCACTTGTCGTCCTTTGAAGCTCATGAACATCTCGACAGGTTGGCGAACCTCGACCATAACCTCAAGGTGCTTCTCATTGAGGCTGGCGAGAGCAATCTCAACAATCCTTGGGTATTCCGACCTGGTATCTTTCCTCGGAATATGAAATTGGACTCGAAGACTGCAACATTCTATGAGTCCAAGCCATCGAAGTGGCTCGGTGGTAGAGGTGCCATTGTGCCCGCAGCTCATGTGCTCGGTGGAGGATCTTCCATCAACTTCATGGTATGTATGGGTGGTGATGATTTTCCTGCTTTCACAAAGTCAAGCCTAACGAAACCCAGATGTACACTCGAGCTTCCGCGTCAGACTATGACGACTTCCAAGCCAAAGGATGGACAACTAAGGAACTGCTTCCCCTCATGAAGAAGCACGAAACGTACCAGCGTGCATCTCACAATCGGGATATCCACGGCTTTGAAGGCCCAATCAAGGTGTCTTTTGGGAACTAGTAGGTTCCATGAGGAAATGATCGCGATCTTGAGACTGACAGGTGATAGTGCGTATCCCATCAAGGATGACTTCCTCAGGGCGGCTGAATCCCAAGGTATCCCCGTAGTGGACGACCTACAAGATCTGAAAACTGCACACGGTGCTGAGCAGTGGTTGAAGTGGATCAATCGTGATGTAAGTTTCCATCACTCCGATGGTTGGTACCAAACTAACAAGACCATCTTAGACTGGCCGCCGGAGTGACAGTGCTCATGCCTATATCCACGCCACTCGCGCCGTTCACTCGAACTTGTACCTGGCTTGCAACACCAAGGTCGATAAGGTGATCATTGAGAATGGTCGAGCAGTTGCTGTACAGACTGTGTAAGTCAGAGATGTGCACTCTCATATGTCAGGCCGTCAACTAACACACGGACAGTCCAACGAAGCCTATGAGCGACGTAAGTAAGCGTGAATCAGGGGAATAAATGACCCTTACTCACTTGGACAAACTTAATAGGATCGCGGAGTACGCATTTTCCGAGCTCGCAAGCAGATCGTCGTTTCCGGTGGAACGATGTCCTCTCCTCTGATTCTCCAGCGCTCCGGAATCGGTGAGTGATGCTCCAGAGTGACTAGAAGAGCTCAAGCCAACAAAAAGCAGGTAACCCTGAGAAGCTGCGGCGGGCTGGAGTCAAACCAATTGTTGATCTTCCTGGCGTCGGTCTGAACTTTCAGGATCATTACTTGACCTTCAGCGTGTACCGAGCAAAGCCGGGCACGGAGACGTTTGATGACTTTGCCCGTGGTGACCCGGAGGTGCAAAAGCGTAAGCAGGAGATCTGTTTCGCACCAGCGCATGTAGTGTTGACGAGCGTATGCTGACGTTTAAAGGCGTTTTCGACGAGTGGAACATCAAAGGCACTGGGCCACTGGCAACCAACGGTATCGAGGCCGGCGTGAAGATTCGGCCAACTGAGAAAGAACTGAAGAAGTTCGAGAAGTGGCCGACTCCGCATTTCAAGTCAGGCTGGGAGACGTACTTCAAGAACAAGCCGGACAAACCTGTGATGCACTACTCGGTGATTGCCGGCTGGTTCGGTGACCATATGCTCATGTGAGAAGCACCTTTTGGCCAATAACCCGATAGCATGGGCCCCATTGCTGACATGTAGCTGTCTCACAGGCCTCCTGGGAACTTCTTCACCATGTTTCACTTCCTGGAATATCCCTTCTCGCGCGGCTCGACACACATCAGGTCGGCTGACCCGTACGAAGTACCGGACTTTGATGCTGGATTCATGAACGACGAGCGCGACATGGTGCCGATGGTGTGGGGCTATATCAAGTCGCGCGAAACAGCTCGAAGAATGGATGCCTATGCTGGTGAGGTTCAAAATATGCATCCGGTCTTCGACTTTGACTCTCCAGCGCGAGCGTATGACCTCGATTTGGAGGACACTAATAAGTATGCGCTGCCTGGCAACATCACCGCCGGTATCCAACACGGCAGCTGGACAGTGCCAGTACCAGCGGCGGATGAGAAGCCCAACCCCCTGCATGTGACGAGCAACCGCAAGGCAAAGAGGAAGGAGCTGAAGTATTCTGACAAGGACATCAAAGCCGTCGAGGATTGGGTGAAGCGTCATGTCGAGACGACATGGCATTGCCTGGGCGTAAGTTGCTTCCGGGCCTTGACAAACGGGAACAGCGCAACAGATTGCTGACTCTTGGTTTTGATGCAGACGTGTTCCATGGCTCCTCGGGAAGGCAATAGCATTGTCAAGCACGGCGTCTTGGACGAGCGCCTCAACGTTCACGGCGTAAAGGGCTTGAAGGTGGCGGACCTTAGTATCTGCCCCGACAATGTCGGCTGCAACACGTAAGTATTAGCCACCCCATTGTTCGAAGACTGGTTAAAACAACATCATTAATTACGGTTGCACTGTTCAGTTATTCAACCGCTCTGCTCATCGGCGAGAAGGCGGCTGTCCTTGTTGCAGAAGACTTGGGGTACTCGGGCGAAGCACTCCAAATGAAGGTTCCCGATTATCACGCGCCGGGCGAGAACAGGCTTACCTCAAGACTTTGAGGCCGTTGGATGCCCATTTCGAGATACCGAGATCTTTGCCTTTTCGTTTCGCGTATTGGAACTTCGCCGATGTTGAGTTTGGGGGTGGTGTGATTTGATTTGGCTGTATCAGTTCTTTTTCTGGAATCTGAGAATTGTTTTTCGGCGGCTTGGGAGAAGTTGAATTTGTTTGCAATTTTGTTCCATTGGCTGTAATCATGGCGTGACGGGATTGCATCAACAATCCCGTAACCAGAATTCGTTCCTTCTTCGTCCGTTCCTTCCTTTCATTTGCATCAGTGGACGATAAGGCCATGGCCTGATGCTTTATCATGATTAGTTAGGTACCTAGGTAAGGTATGGGTTGTCTTTGGGTGTTGTTCCGTTCCGAGTCCGAATTGTCTGTCTCACCTTCCATTTGTCTTATCGTGTTCGTTCGTACCTGCCTCTAGTTATCGTGTATCTCGCCATGAACCTGACCACCTTGATACTGGACATCGGACCTTTGAATATCTCCTGCGCCTTGCTCTCATTTCAGTTCCAAGCTGGTATATCCATACTCCCTCCAGAGCTGAGAATACCAACATCTTCCTGTGTTACAACAACAAACCCTCCATGACACTTCAAGAAGGATGATCAGCTTCAAACTTATTCTTACCACCGCGCTAACCGCAAGTAGACCGAATCTGATTGGTCGACATAAGCGCCGGTAGGAATGAACAGGTTGGTCATCGTCGAGATGACCGTACCAGCTCTTCAAATCCGTTCACGGCTGGCTTCTCTGATAGACATCAGGCAGACGGCTTGAATGGTCGTCATCCGGTACTGGTCTCCCTCCTCGCGGAGCAGTCTCGCACACCAAAATGGTGTTCATCGGAGCTGGACGGGTCGTCGTGTATGGTGCGCGTCGCAGTGTGACTAGAGAAGCGACAACCTAGCGTAAGAAGGGCCTTGACGAGCATGGACGCGCATTACCGGGCATGGCCGTCCTGAAGTCCTTGAGGAAGTGCTCCTTAGGTACTCACTGGGTAGCAGTGTATCGATAAGTACGCGCACGTGGTGGTCTGATAGGCAGCTAGTGTACCTTTTACTAGCCCAGCCTAAGACTTTTTCCAGGGCATGTCACACCCCGAGATCCCAGAGATGAAAGTGGATGCGAGGACCAGGGGCAAGGTAACGGACGATTCGCGACTGTGCTGGGAGTACCCGACCTTCGCCTTGCTTAGGTAAGTAAGGTAATAGGGCTGTGTGCCGGAGTAACCTAGTTACCGCCTAGTTCTAGACCTGTTTACGGGTGCGTGTCACACCTTCCACATGATTGGCCAAGGTGCCACGGCATTTCAACATAATAGGTTACCTTAACCTCACTGGTCCCTAACAATATCTTTATCAACTGAAGCCAAAGCCTCGAACCTAGACACAACCAAGAAGCGCTTGTTTTTCCTACACCTCTAATATCGTTTTAATCACGTTCATACGAATACATCAAGCAACGCCTAAGCCACAAACGACCATCATGACCACGAAAACCGAGATCCCAGATGGGAGTAACACGGCGGAGATATGTTCCAATAGTGAAAGTCCTACCGTATCCGCGAAAGAAGCCCAACCTCAAGACGTCGAGAAGCAGCCATCAAGGAAGACAGGGGACGATAGCCGAAAGAAGGTCTCAGCATTCAAGTCCCTCGGCGTTCTCGATCGGTTTCTGGCCGTGTGGATTCTCCTGGCAATGATCGTCGGCGTTCTGCTAGGTAACTTCGTCCACGATGTCGGCCCGGCACTACAGAAGGGGAAATTTGTTGGCGTATCCATCCCGATTGCCATTGGACTCCTGGTGATGATGTATCCTATCCTCTGCAAGGTGCGGTACGAGTCTCTGCACGAGATTTTCTCCCACCGCGACATCTGGAGGCAGATTGGGTTTAGCATTTTTGTTAATTGGATCGTTGCGCCTTTCGTTATGGTAAGTATTTCTTGCCGTTAATCTCCAATCGCCTTACGTTTAATATGATTCTAAGACTAACTTTGCCCCGTGACAGCTCGCATTATCATGGGCATTCCTACCTGACAAGGAAGAACTTCGTGTCGGCCTCATCCTCGTCGGCCTCGGCAGGTGCATCGCCATGGTGCTCATCTGGACCGGCCTCGCCGGTGGCGACAACGAGTATTGCGCCATCTTAGTTGCCATCAACTCCATCCTCCAGATGGTTCTCTTTGCTCCGCTGGCTGTCTTCTTTATCCGCGTTATTAGCGGCGAATCTGGCGTGCAGGACGTCTCGTACGAGGTCGTCGCTACAAGCGTCGGAGTCTTCCTCGGCATCCCCCTCGGCGCCGCCATCCTTAGCCGTTTTACCCTCCGCTGGCTCGCTGGTCCCATATGGTTCGAGAAGGTCTTCCTGCGCTTCGCGAGCCCTTGGTCTTTAATCGGTCTGCTGTACACTATCCTGGTGCTCTTTGCCAGCCAAGGCCACGCTGTGGTCCATCAGATTGTGTCGGTGGTGCGCGTGGCCGCGCCGCTGCTCGTGTATTTTATATTTATCTTCAGCGTGACGTTATACGTGACGTACCGTATGGGCATGGGCTACGCACTCGCTGCGACGCAGAGCTTCACGGCTGCGAGTAACAACTTCGAGCTTGCCATCGCCGTCGCCGTGGCGACGTTTGGACCTGACAGCGATCAGGCGCTGGCGGCAACCGTCGGGCCGTTGATTGAGGTGCCGGTATTGATCGGTTTGGTCTACGCCGTGCGGTGGGCTGGCAACCGGTGGGCGTGGAAGAACTGAGTTCGGTGTAAGTAAGCACAAGATGGACATCAATATTTTTTCCAGTCTGCACAAAATGAGCGCTGTAGGGAGTGATATGGTTGTCATTATCAAAGGATTGTATCTTTAGGGCAAGACACTACAATTGTATTTGTAATGTATAATAACATAGAAAAGACAGATTATAATACCTAGAGAATAGAATTATCCTGCCTCGTCCAAGAGGTCAAAGACCCTTGTATTCTTGACGATACAGTCGCTCGCGCCGGTACAACCGAGGACTACCCGTATACGACTGGTGTCTGCGTGACCATGCATGTTGGCGAGGATAGCAGCGGCTACGTCGCAGGACGTCTCCATGCCTGATTTATAGCGGACATCTGGATCGGGTAGATGCGACGGGGAAGTTTCGCTAGAACGTGGCCAATCTCCCAGAAATGTTGGTGTGTCATCCTCATGCGGCGTGCCGATCGGTTCGAGAAGACGAGAATTCTCTTCCTTTCTGCGTGGCGGGTTTTCGCATGACGATTCCAGATTGCAGCTGCGTGCAGGTGTCTTAGGTTGCTCTACGTTCAGCAACGCCATGACAGAGGATACGTGAGGAGTGCTCGAAGCTGTACTAGCCCTTGTCACGAGGCAATTCTGAACCAGCTGATCGTCGATGAGACCTGGATCTCCACGACCTAGAAACTCCTCCACTTCAGCATTAGAGACCCCTCTCTGAAATAGCAAAGCACGTAGTCTCTTATTCTCGTGCGACACTTGACGGGCAGCCTGCTGCATCTCGATCGTGGCCTGAACACCGAGCCGCTCCTGCTCATCCAAGCGCCGCTGCAAGTCACGCATGAGCTCCTCCCGGCGGGCCCGAGACCGCCGCTGGTTTTCGCGTACCCGCTGCCTCGTCTCCGCTGTCTTGTGCTATTTCCTTCCGTCAGTCAAGGTCCCAAGGGAAAACTAGATCGCAGTGGGCTCGGTCACCTTCCACGGCATGGTTCGCTATTAAAACGAAGAAGAAAAGAAAAAAAAATACACGCCAACAATTCAAAACTGGAAGGCAATAGCTGGAGCGTGGAACTGGATCTCTGTGCTGTTGGGCTGAAGACATGTCGTCTCCACCACGTGGGTATGTTTTGTTAGCCGCCATGCCAACCACGAATACGTTCCTGTTCCGCGGCCATACTGCACTTACCTTGCAAGCAAACAAGTGCCTTGGCTAGAGTATTTCCTTTGCTCTTGTCCTGGATGTGCACGAGTGATGGATGCCAAACGTGCTCCGAATTTATCAGCCTCCATTTCACCCCCTCTCCGGTGGATCACTCCCCGAGCCACTTGTAGCGCAGTCCCGTCGCTTTGTACCTGCGGGTCCAAATGACCGTGGGGGGTTGTGATTGGTGAGTGGATGGGTGGTATTGAATGGGGCGGTGGGGAGATGGTACCTCACTGAAAGAAACGCAAGGGCTGTGAGAGTGAATGAGACTACACTATCGTAAAGATATTACAGTCTTTACCCCTGTTATTGCAACACAATTCCGGCAGCGATTTTTTGTGCAATAAGTGGGGTAGTTGCAAGAGAGGGATCAGCGCACAGACCAGAAGCAGGCGTTCAGGCCACTGGAGACCGCCGACGGACCGAAAAAGTGGGTCTCTGAGCCCCGATACAGGGGTATAAGTGTTCACTCCCACCAAAACTCGACCCTTATTAATGCAAGAATCCGGCCGTCACTGTTGCATTTAGCAGTTAGCAGTCCCAGTATGGGCCTGTAAATCTGGCACTCAACTGGCTGTGCAATAAGTAGGGTTTTAGCACATGGAGGGGGTTGCAACTGCAGGGGTAAAGACTGTACCTAGTGAGGTGCAGGGTACGAGGACGAGAGGACCGCAGCCCCCAAACCTATGTTACTGGGCTGGGGCACGGTGTCAATAGCATGTACGCAACAGACCTTGCCATTGTCCATCTCGAAAGCATGGTGCGCAGCTGCTGAATTACTGCCTGAGCTATTGGAAAGTTCACTACTCATTTAACAATGCAATTTCGGCGGGATTGAGCGAGCTATAGCATTACGGATCTTGTCAAGCTTGGGAGCGTAGCATGAACCAATCCGAGCACTTCCCAAAATTCGCGCTGACTTCTAGGATTTGCTTTTGCGCCAGACAGCCGGGTCATATTCATCCATCCATTGCACGTACTCCTCACCACCAGTGGCCCAGCCCTTGATTCCATCAAGGAGCACTAGGCTCTGCATATGGATGTCTCCCTGTTTAGATATGTGGTCGGCGAACCAGCCGGCAGCACGATTTCCCCGACCACGTGAGGACCCTGCTTGAGTGGTTAGCCTACCTTCCACTCTCATGTTCAGAGCTGGCGACCTACCGCAGTACCAGATGACCTTACGCAAACCGGCTGCCTTGAACATCTCATAGAGGGTTGGAATGGTGGACCATAGGCTCTGGGCGGGCAAATTAATGGACCCGCGAATTGTTCCCCCCTATTCGCAAGTTAGTCAATAGGTTATTGTGTTTAGGCCTATTCTCGGACAATTATATCACAACACATACCTCGTAGTCGGCCCTACGGAGATCAACAAGGACAAGATCCTTGCCAGCCACGTTAGAACCATTGCGGAGCATCTCCAACACTATGTCGCGCGTTATAGATGGTGCCTCTGTCTTCGGTACCGGATAAGCTGCGTGCCACGGCGGCGGCACCGCGGCGCTAACTTGGGTGGTAGAAGTCATCGTCAAAGTTCCCCAATATGGCAGAGCAAAGTATGCGGTAACGGAGCATGGATATGAATCCAGATAGGTTATTCGGTCCTACCGGCATGAGTATCTCCTTTAATAATTTTGAAAACCTTGGCCACTTTTATATTATGTTACTCGGTCCGGGCGGGTGCTGCCGACGACTGGGGCCGCCGTAGGAGGCTGTCACACCCAAAGGCTAATTGGTTGAAGAGGACTCTTACTAAAAGATGCCCGCCACGTGCCGTCGTGACGCTTAAGAAGGCGTCCTCTGTCGTCAAATGCTTCGTAAACTGGAGGCGTTCGATAACGCTTACGGCATTTAATCTGGGGGCACCCGGGTCGTCTTACGGGGGCACCCAACCTTATGGGGGCACCCATCGGGTTAGGGTTTAACGTGCAGATTATTTTTTACCAACTTTTAATACAGTCAGACAGTAATCATACAACAGCCTTTCTGTGTAAGACAGTGCCAAGCCCAGTCAACCGGTGGATCCCCCATTCACTTATATGTACGACCCACATTAGACTCGGTGATTTTGAACTTTACAACCTTCTTTTTGCTCCCTCTTTACAACCAGACCACCTTTGATCAGTAAATATTGATCGCATCAATCACCAGAACCATTTGCTGACCTTCTTAAAGCCTCAAAACACTGCGCGCAAAGATGGACAACGAAGAGGAGGAGTAGGAAGGCCATGGAGGCGAGCCAACACTAAATACCATGCCAAGCATTACGAGATTACTCTCCATAGTCAGTAGCATAGTCATTCGAAGTATATAGATGAATGCCATAGATTCTACCATGTTCAAAACATTGTGTACCATAGAAATCTCCATATAAAACTATGTCGCTGAACATCGCTGTCATTTTTTTCATGTACGTGTAACACTCTGGAATTTACTATGTAAATGCTATTTTACATCAAAATAACGTGCCAAGGCTTGAAATATAGGTGCCCCCATAAGGTTGGGTGCCCCCGTAAGACGACCCGGGTGCCCCCAGATTAAATGCCACGCTTACAGGCGGCATATGTTTCCACTCGAGACTAAGTAGTGAACCGCGTTTCTTCGAGCTTCAAAACTTCGTTATGAAGGCGAATTAAGGTTGATTCCCGCGAGATTTGCCTGTCTCGCCATGCAGGGCAATGAATAAGCTGAATAAAAAGTCTAAGCCCTAATCGCCGACGACTTTACATCGAAGGATATAAGTTCCCAAAAATTGCCAGTGGTATCGACACCGGGTGAATAGTGATCGATACGTCACATTCCTAGATGATGAATAGATCAGCCAAGGTGGCTCGCAGGCACTCACAACAACATACCCGACACCACCACCGAGTGTATGCTTCCGCACCGCAGTTGTTTGTCTCAAGACAAACTCTCTCGGAAATGTTCCGTATGCGTTGGCGGCGCGACCTCAGCGTATGGTTAGCTGTCGTATGACATATGGAAAGTGGCCGCAAGTAGCTCGGTCGCCGATTTTGGACGGCCAGCAGCTTGCTGGTTCTGAGGTAGCGATTTCCTGCTGGCAGCTATTTTTCGGTAAGTTTGTACTTCCATTTGAAGCCAGATTTCGCTCCTGTGTCTCCGGTTTTGGCACCTCAAAGACCCGTATCTGGCCACTTGCCCGCACCCAAATGGCCAGTTTCGGCACCTCTAGGGTTCCTTTGTGGCGCGCTAGCGAATAGCCCAAACTCGAGCGCGGTTGTGGTGAGTTTTGGATAAGTATTCCGCCTAGCAAATGTGCGATCGCAACGGAGAGCCTCCAATACAGACGGCAGTAGGCTCTAGTGAGCAGGCGAGGACGAGCTCGCGATATCCAATCATGTCAAACATGCCAGGTTCGGACACATCTCGTGTGTTAATAGTATACGAGGGCGAGCGAGTTCAAGGGCTGTTCGGCCATTCTCCTATATCTCCCATAGCCCAAACTCCGGTATGAAACATTGAAACTTCGGCGATGGTCTCCGCGCAAACTTGGACCAATGACATCCAATCATTCTCATCAAAAACTGACAAACATCAGAATTTTATGAGACTACACCGCAGGCCCGTCAGTGGAGAGACTTTGGAGGCAGAGGGAGTATTGAAGCTCCCTAATGGGGAAAGATCAACTTACTAATATCCCGGATTGACTCTCGATTCATAGTATATCTTCTATTTATCGACAGCATGGTACAGCCAGAGCGGAGGGACAGCTGAGAGTCCTGCGGGGAGGATCTTGCTCTTACGTCCCTCGCAGCCAGCCCGCTTGGTCTGGCCTATGATGACGCCGAATTCCTTTTTCGCTTACCCTCTAGGGTAGCCTCGTCTGCGTATTGTTCCTCACAAACCACCCGGCTTCCTATTGTATGGAGCCGTTGGCAGAGTGATATCATCTATCTCCTTCATTGGTCTTTTCCACGGAACCTTAACATAGTCTCCTCCTATATCACACTCCATTGGTCACCGGCTGCAGCTTTGCCGCCTTTTCCTCCTCCTGCATCTTTTCGTCCTTCAGCCTTCGCTCCTCGCGCTCGCTAAACCGATCCCCAAATAGGTCAAAGTGCTGACGCATAACGATCGTGTACTTGACCAGTTCCTCCATGCAGTCCACCAAGCGGTCGCGGTTCCCGCTAGGTATCATCCGGCTTCCCTCGGACTCGGTCGTGAATTGAGTATACGCATTCGGCACAGAGCTCTGGTTCGGGATGGTAAACATGCGCATCCATCGGCCGAGAATTCGCAGCGAGTTGACGGCGTTAAATGACTGCGAGCCGCCATTGACCTGAGCGACGGCCAGTGTCCTGCCTTGGGTAGGGCGTACAGCGCCCGTTGACAGCGGGATCCAGTCTATTTGCTGCTTGAAGATGCCCGTCTGGTACGGAGTAGTCAGGTAAATGGGCTCCGGGGAGGATCAGTCCTTGATATTGACTTTTGGAGACTTACTAGGTTACCATGCTGCTCTGGGCTAACCCAAACTTGGCCGTCGCTCCACTTGCTCAGCTCGCGCAATTCTTGTACTTTGGAGTGAGAATGTTGCACATCGTCCTTTTGGGGGAGGCCAGTCGGGTCGTACACTCGGACATCGCACCCAAGGCGGAAGAGGATACGTGCTGCCTCATAGGCCAAGAGCCGCGAGTATGACCTAATCATGTCAACAAAAGAAAATATCTGCCAAAGCAGCTGGGATTGCCCTTCAAATAGTGTCCGTTCAGAGCATTTGGACTTACCGGCTTCTCAAACTACCGTACAAAACGAGGATACGCAAGCGGTCTTGTGTCCTGAGCAGGATCTCCGACTCCACTAGCTTCAGCACGGCGCTCAGCTCCAGGTCGGCGATCCAGTCGTCGGCGACGCAGGCGTCGGGAAGTAGGAACGGTCGATAACTCTCCCGGATGGCGGCATCGTCCTCATGAGCTCCAATGGCAAAGGTTCGACGGCTATAAGCCGGGTCGACAGTGAGTTGCACGGCAGCCCTAGCCGCGTAGGCGTTGTTTAGGTCCCCGTGGGCGTTCATGGCTAGGTGAGAGTGCAGGCGCCTTGAGAACCTGTTGCAGGTGAAGAATGGTCGAAGTCGGAGATGGCTCATGAATAGACGGATGGTGGCCTCAGATGAGGAGGTTCAGCCAGCGTCAGAGGCGTAGAGTTAAAGATTACACGCGCAGTTTCAGGAAGTAGTATATGGAAGTTGAACAATGAATCGCGGGTTCAGGACCCTTTTTTCCGTCCAATCAGCCTCCGGGCATGACAAGCTCCCGGTCGCAACGCCAACCCCATGCATTTGACCTTTATATAGCGCGTTTTTTGACCCAATCACATCTCAGGAACGAGTTCGTGGGGAAGTATCGGAGCATACAGTAAGAACCCCTGTTCCAACAACACCAAAAATCTGGCCCAAAGTGTTGCTGGAACAGGGCGGGTTGCTCGTAGAGGGTGTTGCTCGAACAGGGGTTTTTACTGTATCTGGCCCGGAAGACAGAGGCGTCATTTACTGTGGTACTGTAAACAGGTTCAATCAAGTTGCTCAAAGTAGAGAAAATCAAAGCCGGAGCAAAAGCAAAAGACAAAAAGCTCAGCTGCCCAAGCCTGGAGTTGAACTCGAGGCCAGCTGCATACCTACGAGAACACCACATGGGATGTTTTCTGGCACCCAGCACACCTACCACGTCGGCTACTGGAAGTCGTTTGAAGGTCCCGACTTGAGGCTTATGTGGTCCCGGGGAAGGTCCTGCCGCTGGAAAGCAGGGGCCGTGAAAGTTCAGACGGGTTGCGCGAAGTCGGGTAGAGAAACCTGTGCATTATAGACTGCTGGGTTGCTGTCATGCGTAGATTTTAAGCGTTTGATAGGTATGAAAAACGTGTCAGACTTGTCGGCGACAGCTTCGGCCTCATTGACGTCTTCCACCAACCTCTGCTTGGATGTAAAACGTTAGCTTGGTACATCCTGCAGACAAGAAAACAGGGGCGTATGTATGGGCACTCAACTACTTTTCTGTATGAAAATTAGGGTTCTTTCACGCTAACATTTTACATCCAAGCAGAGGTGTACAGCCCAAGGTTTAAGCTTGGTGTGGTTCAGGGTTCTGTCGGCAGCTGCACCCCAGCTTTGTCCCCCACATTACCGCCCCGGAAGGATCCGCTCGACCCCTGAGCCCTGTGGCCCTTGCTGCCTGAGGCGCCACAGCACTTTCCACAATCACGGCGCCTTCCTGCAGCATCCAGGAGGAGCCGAGGCCCAGCAAATCCACGGTTATCCACCACCTCCTGGCGACCTGAACCCGGCACCGCACTGACCGTTCACTTTCACTCTTACGAACTTCCCCGACCCGGATCGAATCGAGAACCGTTCTGTAACCGACTGACAGGCCTCGACTCTACCGTCGGATTTGTCTCCCATCTCCATCATCGATCCAGCGCATCCCCATCCATCCATCGATCCATTCAAGTCATCTATCGTATACCCCGAGGTTGCGATTTCGTCATACCAGTCTAGCGACTTCATGATCGCACCATAATCGGACCCCCAGACTATCATCCATTCATCCAACAAGCTCCCATCCGCTCGCCCCCGCGAAGCTCCATATTAGTCTCCCCGATAATAAGTTCCGAATCGATTGCGACACGATAACGACGACATCTAATCCCGGTTCCGGCCCTCGGTCAATGTCGCTCCCCTAATCTCGAGACCAACACCCGAAAAAGGACAGTCCAGAATCCTCAATGTCGACAGCCGCCGACGTCCCCAGGTTCAAGAGCCCAAATCCCATCATCCAATCCATGTCAGCAACAAAGCGATCGAATACCGGCACTGGAGTGAAGAGCGCCATGTCGACAAATTGGCTGGGCGCGTACGGTGACTTCATCACCAAGAATAATCACCAGGTCTCCCAAATAGAGTCGACCCTACGGTCCCTCACATATATCATACCTGGTTCGTGCAATCATCGCGTCGCATCATCGTTTACCGCTTCCTAACGTCATGTACAGGCCGTTTCCGCGATGCTGAGATTGCCTCCGAGTCCATCCACAGCGGCGTCCAGCTCCTTTCTCTCTACCATGATACCCTGCTATTCCGTGCATCCTCCAAGCTATCTCAGCCGTCCCTCGCCAACGCGCCCTCTCCGCATAAACGATATATCCGCTTTTGGTTCCTCAAGAGCCCCCTTTACCGGCGCGTAGCCTATCTTCTGCAGATCGTCAACTATGTCGAGCTTCTAATCGAAATGGCGGCCAAGCGCCGCGGCGAGCGCATCCGGTGGCGCGCCGTCATCATAATAGAAGCCATCAAGGCCTTTTGCAAGCTTCTCCTGCTTAGGATAACAAAGTCGCGGCCGCTGATAACCCCGGTTCTGCCCGAGCGAGAGCCTCTGCCCGAAGCGCCGACCGACGAGGAATCCGCATTCCAAGGAGACGACAGCGGATACGCCAGCGCATCAGGGTCTCCACAGCAGTCATCGCCGGATGGGGAATGGACCATGCCTCGCACCGGCATGTCGCTGCCGACATTACCTTCGCCCGGCGACATCAGCAGCTACCTCCTTTCGCGGGTGCTAACGGCCGACGACATCAAGCCGGCGGCGAAACTGGTCAACCAGCTACAAGGCTCGGCGCAGGTTGCTGAGATTCTGCACATCCTGTCACCGCTGGCCTTTGCGGTGGCCATGGCTCGCAGCAAGAATAAGCGCAAGGCCTGGACTCCGTGGGTGCTTGGGTTGGCGATAGAGTTGGTCGCTCGGCAGCTGCGGGATCGCAGCCTACGGACGACGCCGCTTGAGAAGGAGGAATGGAGCCGCAGAGGCTGGGCTTTGGGATGGTGGATGATGCGCGGGGCGTTCTACGAAAATATCACAAAGTCGATGGTGGAAGGCGTGAGGAGACGGATGCCGAGCTTAATTGGGGGCATTTTGGAGGATTACGAATACCTTTGGGAGAATTATCATTTCAGCACCAGCCCGTAGTAGGATTCAACGTTTCTGGGGAAGGGCGGGAGCCGATTATACACAGTGGAAACGACGGTATTGGTCACTGGTTACCGAGTCATCTACCGCCAACGAGTTCGGGTGCCGGAGGTTTTTCATCCCTAACTATCTTGAAGCTTGGTTTGGCGCGGTTGGATGTCAACAAACAGCAGTTTGAGGGGCGGACGCTTAGTAAACTTTGTTGCCAGGGCAATATCAAGGTAAGCGGAGATGGAAGAGTTGGTGATGTACGAGCATGTTCTGATTGGTTCAGCACTTTGTATATAAATACGATAATTGATACGACATATTCAACCACAGCTGGGCTTCTGTCCCGGTGTCGTGAGTAAGCAAGGTGCGTAACCAGAGTTTGATCAGCGATGAGTAAGGAAAGTCATTTGAAGCGGCAACCTTCAATATAGGCTCCCAAGACTGCCGGTATGTTCTCTCCGCTCGCTGCCCTGTAAAAGCACATCTTTAGGAACTAACTTGCGGCCTCTGGTCAACCAGTGACTGCAGGGCATCCAGATAAATAAAACAGACGACACATTCTTAACCATGGTACGGGAAAACGCTCAAGCAGATATGCTGGGTTTAGGCTAACTATGTCTATAGATTTGTACACACATTCGATTCTTCTTATCCAACTTAACGAGCGTCCCATCCATCACCACACTATCTTCTCCATCGTACTCCGTCATACACACACCATACTCTAGGTATCTGACCTAACTGATCACAACCTTGAGCCCAACTAAGCACGGTATCAAACTTAGTTCTTCTTAGCCGGAGCCTTAGCATTGCAAGCTGGGGCAGGAACGCTGGCGCTGGCGCTGGGGGCGACGGTGGCAGCGGCCGAAGAAGACGCGCTAGCAGGGCGAACGCCGGTAGGGAATCCACTAGGAGGGGAACCACTAGGGCCGCCACCAGGACCACCAGGACCACCAGCATTGGGGTTAGCAACGCCGCCGCTCTCGTACAAGGTAGCAGCAGCAGAGACGGTGCGGGCAAGCGTGGTGTTGATGCCGAAGCCGATCCAGCCGAGCAGACCCTCAGAGACGGCAGAGCCGAGGTAGACGTAGTTGACGACCGGGTCGCCGACCTGCGAGCCTTGCTGGAAGAGCATGTCATCGGCGTTCAGGGTGTGGGCCTGGGTGTTGGTGTTGTAGACGGGCTCGGCCTCGACTTCGGTGATGAGGTCCTGGTCGAAGTAGATCTGCCCCACGTGAGAGGCCGTGTTGGACTGGATCGTGTTGTTGGGGAATACCGTGGGGTCGACGTGCACCATGACGTGGATGTGGTTGGCGCGGCCGGTATAGTGACCCGGGAAAAGGGTCTCGAATTGGGCGATGCCGTCGGCGTCGGTCTGCTGGAGACCGCGGAGGAAGGTGGCGTTTAGGTTGGCGGCGTCGCCGTTGCCGTTGCCGGAGGCGGAGACGCCGGAGTAGACGCCGGTGGTGTTGCAGTCTGTTGGATGGGGGGAGAGTTTGTCAGTTCATGGGTCTGTCTGAGGTAGGAACAGGGGTTATTGAGGGAGGGTAACGTACGCCAGATCTCAAGATAGACGTTGGGAACGGGCTCACAGGTCTCGACGTCGTAAACCTGGAGGTCGAGAGCAAGATCGACACCGGCCTGCTCCTCGGTGATGTCCTCACGGATGTACTCGCCAGCGACGTAGTAGGGACCCTCGGTGACCTCGGGGCTGAGGAAGCAGAAGTCGGTGCTGGCGAAGATCTCAGAAACGGGAGTCTGAAGAGTGAAGGTGGAGTTGGACTGGTGGGTGCCACGGGCATAGATGGAGCGGGCTGAGAGAAGCGGTGTCAGTCAGTTTCCGAAGGGTCCATCCAGTTTTGAAAGCATTTGATAAGGTACTCACCCTCGAGGTTCCTCGTCTTCATCATCTTCTTGGCGAGCTCCTCGCGTCTAGCGACGGCGCGAGCCTCAACGCCACGGGCCTTGAGCTTGTCAGCGCAACGGCCATAGTCGCTGCGGCCGACAAGGTCGAGGATAGCCTGACGCTCAGCGTGCTCGGCACGGATGTCATGGCCAGGGTGGGCCGAGACGGCGGTGGCGGCGATGGCTCCGAGGAGGAGCGAGGAGAGATGCATATTGACGGTTCTGATCAGAAGGACAAGATATGGCGGTTGTTGGTGATGTTGAACAGAAGATCAAAACTCCCCAGTGCGGGAAGAACCTCTGATATATATAACCAGAGGAGCCTCATCGAGCATACGTTAGTTATCCACTCCATCCATTCCAGACCGCAAGGTTCACAAACTGGAACTGGGAAGCTTGAGCCTCCTCTCACATGCCAAGCATTCATACACCCATGGTGTGCTCGTCGGAGTGCTATGGGACCTTCCCTTTCGAATGACCCTGCGGTGACGAATGCAACTGTAGGGAACAAGGTGTGGAGAAAATCTTCTTTGGGTTTCGACCAGGGAGTGTCTAGGAGGGAGTGGAGGGAAGAAGGGCAGCAATGCCATTTGTTTTCCTAGAATTCCTGTTGGCGGAAAGATCTCAAGTTAATTGCCACGGACCCCATTCACATTGCAACGATGCCTCCATGGAAACCGTTAACGCGTTGGATTTGCATAGCCATTGTGAAGGAGTTTCCCGAATTCGTAACCCACGAAGCTTTGGTCAAGATAGCCTGAATTCGAAAGAAGGGGAAACATGGCCTTCGGCTCGCTTGTACCTGAAGTTGGTGGACGCGTGCGGAGCATGATCCGTTCGGTACCTCTATTATACTCTAGAAGTATGACGACCGCTTTAACACAGCCTATTAAACATGTACCCCGGACAATGATAGATTGAGGTGCTATGTCCTCTGCATAGTGCAGACAAGACAAGACACGACGCCACGAAAACAAGAAACACGCTATGCACAAATAGCTGGAGGGGCTGGGTTGGTTTGACAGGAAACGGTCCCCATCCCCATTCAATGTTTGCTTGAAATTGAACTTGGCCCTTTCAGTTTTCTGGAGTTGAAATGGTGTCGGGTATCTGGGAGGGATTCGTCATCCCGGCTCCACACAGAACCCACTCCCCCCTGGACAGGACCCTTGCTAGCTCAGAGAGATCTGGAAGAAGAAGAGTTAGGGGTGTTTCCGAAATGGGGTTGTTCGGGTTGTGGGGGTGAAACAGAAGGAACCCGAAGTTGCACCGCCCGTAACGCATCCCCCTTGGAAACAGGGGGCTCAGGTTCAAGGCAAAAGCTCAACCAATGGCATCAGCTGTATTTGTGTGCTTTGCCGTTGAGGAAGAAACAGCCCTGGTCCACTTGGGGCTCTGCGGAAGCTGGCTGACCAAAGAAGCTGATCTTCTTCTTCGATTTGGCCCTCATCGTTTTATCTACACCCCTCACTGATGGGATAGACGCTACAGTTGACAGTACGCGTTCGGATTCTTGCGTACGTGAGTACGTTAAGACCAAGATGGGAAGCTTGGTGAAAACAAGAACATCACACATCTACCTCCGTAGCTCCGTGTCTCTACTGCCTGCCGAGACGGGAGAACCGCGGGATGAATGGGGATGAAAGGGAAGACGGAGAAAGCTGCTGCGGGAAGATCTACAAACGCCATGATACCTTACCTAGTGAGCCTAGCTCAACCCTTGTTTTTGACGCGCGTCTTTCATCAGGGCATTGTTGTCAATCATCGTTAGCGAGACACTCGTGAGGGGAGTCGGAGGCGGTGGAAGCGAAAGGAATACGTACGTCAACTGGTAGGTAGTGGCAGTCCAGGGGTGGGAAGTACCGAGAGCTAAACTTCAGGAAGGATGGGTTCCTGGCCATGACACCCCTTCACTTCAAATATTCGAAGAACAGCCCAGATGTCTGTCCCGGTTCTGTTCTGTTTTCCATTTGCATAGCAACAGCCGGTTCTGAGAGAAAACATGAAGACCTACCAGCCCAGGACGGGAGAGATCGGGTTCTGTACGCTGTGCTGCACTACATTATCTCAGATTTCTCAAGTGAAGTGCCTACCGCATCAGGAAGGCCAGAAGAGGATACAGCTCTTGACAAGTTCACCTGGTGCAACACTTTGCTGCGACACTACCTACCAGACTGCCAAGAAAGGAGGGAAACATGGTTCATCACTTGTGCGGTGCGCGAAGGAACCCTCACAACTTACACCACACACCGATGAGGAACTCGGGGGAGGAGCTAAGAGCCGCGTTGGGTTGTATCAGCTTATGCGCCAGTCACAAGGAGAGAATTACAGATCATTCAGAGGAGCCGAGGCGGTTGCAGATGCGGATGGGATGGGAGTATACGATTAGGTGCTTACCTTACTGCCCCGTCATCTTGAACCTTGATGGCTACCTGCCTAGATATTCTTCGAGTGCAACGCCAAGAGCTATGGTCATAGGGAAAAGGGTGTTTCTGCTTGAGGAAGGTGTCGTGTATCCACATGACTGGCAAGATTGCCAACTGCAGTCGAGTTGGTTGCCAAAGCAACGAACGTTCCATTGCCGCCACTCAGTCTGGAATTCTAGCCCTTTTGTTGACGGTTGGGGTTGGAAAGTGGAAACAACGACGACGGTGAGACTGTGGAAGCCAACTCCGAGGAGAATAGTTGACGAGTCAGACCGCAGAAATTGCCAATCTTCACGAAAGTCCCCTCTGCTCTAAAGGTTACGCGGAATCCAAGGGTCCCCGATGGAAGAACTAGAACACCATGGAAGACGCGTCAGCAAAAACAATGAGAACCCGCGTTTACGTGGAAAGGCGGTGGCTGTGTTGGAAAAACTCCGTCTCCGCAAACACCAAACTTGGGAGCCGGGGGCTACGAGTGAGCGGCCTCGGCCTACCTATCGCAATGGAGGCAATCGGGACGCCAGAGCCGAAGAAGTGACGAAAGCCTATTATCGATCTCAATACAACGTGTTGTCGAGCATGATGAACGAACTGAACCCCTTGTGATGACTTCGTCACTATTGGGAAGCGAACTGCGATCTTGACAACGACAAGATACGTACGTACCATTAAGTTGTTCAACGGGAACGGACACTACCTGCCCCATCGAGGACTCTTTTCGTGATGGTTGTGTCGTCGACGTCCTTTTCTTCGGCCCAATACGAAGACCAGACAATTGCTTCGAGTTTCCACCTCCACAGCATTAATGGCTCACATCACCGCCTCGTTGAGGATCTGGATACACGGAAACTAGCGACCTTGATGGAATGGATCATGCATACCTGTACGAGCCAGCATCTACCAGCCGACGGAGAAATTTTGGGGGAGTATCAATGACGAAATTCGGGCAAATCTCATCGAACTTGATTATGCCGGTTGTCTCTGATTGCGCGTCGTCCTCGCCAAGGGGCGGATGAGCAGTAGCTTGGCAGTTTCACTGCCACTGGGCCTGGTTCAGGACAACACTTGAGGTTGAAGCGCTCAGACCGTCTAGCGGCTTAACGAAAGGCCAATGCAAGGGCTTTGTTGATACGCGGAGATATGTATGACGAAGTCGCAATGTTAACCGTCATGCCCGGCCTGCAAAGACGGAGTGACCGCACCACCACTTTCTGGTCGTCGCTTTCGTTGTCGCTCTGGCCGTCGCTCTCTCGGGTCAATCGAGCTGAAGCTGCAATTTCAAGGGCAGAGGTTAGCTGCTGAACTGAAATGGGGATGCAGCCGTGCCTGAGAATGCGGTGGTCGTCGCCGTTTTTGTTGATGGTTGTGTGGTGGTGGCAGTAGTGGTGATGGTGAGAAGGTTGAAGTCGGGAGAGGCGGGGAGTCGACGAGACTTTGGCAATTCGAACTCATTTCCATCTCTCTGCTTCTTCCTTCTTCCTTCTTCCTTCTTTCTTTTCTCCCAAGGGAATGCACCTCTCTGACTTTTTTTCTTCCATTGAAGCGGGAGATAGATACTCGCTCCTGCCCTGATCCGACATGTTCAGTCATGGCATCTGCGTCTGACGGCAGGAGCGAGAATCTCCCGTATTATCCATCGTCCCTTCCCAAAAAGGGAGTTTCTTCTCTCGGTGCACGATGAATCTTCTTCTCAGCGACTCTTGAAGCACATTGTTCGGGTTCCTCTGGAATGGTTACCTGAGATGAACGGCCATTTTCTGGCGACGGTTATACAGTTGGAAAATTATCTGTCACGCCAAAATTCCGTTAATGGACCCGACATTCGTTTGAGAAAACTCGCGAGTTCCATGGAAGGGACAACCGCTAGAAGGCAAGCAATTATTATGGCGTGCGTCACCCATGAAGTTCTCCTGGCGTGTTGGCACGGATTGAAAGGCTTCTGTTAACACTACTACCCGTCATTACGGAGAGTAATTGATGCTCGGAAGCTTAATTCTTCCCTGTTTCTGGTGGAGATTGAGGTGGTGGAGAGGGTGTAAAGTGCAAATACTTCGGTTCTCTTGCCGAAGGGTCAACTACAGGCCGGTTTCCATTGACATCAACACGCCTTCCACCTTTTGAGTGCGCAGGCAACACAAGGAATCATGAAAACGTGTACCAAGGAGTAAATTGTAGTAAGGACGCATTAATAAGGCATCACTGTGAAGTCCTGGGTTCAGTTTTAGAAACATGCACGAAACCCCTGAAGGCGCTATTCGAGAGTTCCCTTCCGGTAAACATCAATTGAGCACTCGGTAAACAAGTACTAAGGATATCACGGTGCAAAGGCACAAGGTAAGTAAGAATAAATGTAATTGTACAAGGAGAGGAAAGGGGAAGGTCTAAGGGTGTGCTCTAGGACTAACCTTTGTAGGCTGGTCTTGATCAGCAGTTCTGTAGTAGTCTTATAAGCGCTATAGAGCTAGTACTACCGTTATATAACAATAACGATTAAAGTTATTACGAACGCTATAATAGCTTTATATAATAGTCTAAGCTATAAATTAATCTCTAATTTAAACCTAATACTATCGCTACTATAAACCGTTATAAGGTTAACTTTATAATACTACTCCGGGCTAAAAGAAGTTATATAGTTGATTAATAATATATAAAACGCTAGAAATGCCTAATAATTATTTAGCCTATACTATAAAAGCTTCTACGGCCGCTATTACCCTACGTAGTAACCTCCTCCGCCCCTCGTACTATCTATTCTCCCTAACCTCTAATAATTAATCCGCTCTTCCGCTTTATTAATCTACTCCAACCTCCGCTTCGCAATCCCTCCGTCTTTCGGCGGCGGTTTAAACCGGTAATACTAAAACGTCCGGGTTATTATTATAGAACCTCTTAATCTCCTCCGGATATATCTCTATATTTTTATATAATTACTAATTAAATACGTATAGCGGCGCCTATATAATATAGTACTCCTATCGTCTATTATTTAAATTCTTCCGGCAATTATCGATAGTTGTAAACTCCTATTCTTTAAAATCCTTCCTATTATCTATCCGCTTTATAATCCGCCCGTAGTTCGCCCTAATATTCCCTTCTATCCTTCCTATCCAAAGTCTAACTTTATTAATATAGAAAATAGGATTATATTTTATATTAATTAGTAAACGGAGTATAATAATATAACTATAGACTTTAATAATTTCGAAAGGCCCCTTACAAAGCGGTATCAATTTTACGTACGGCCTCCCTATTTTGAAATTCTCTATACTTAGTAAAACTTTATCCCTAACTTTATATTGTAGGGTATTTAATTTATTCGTATTAGTATTATCCTTATATTATTGTTAAACTTCCTTTACTTTAGCTGTAACGAAATCTAAGATTGCTTTAAAACGATTAATAATTTTTAAAGCTTTAAAATATTTATCTTATTAAATTTATAATATATTTAGAGGGTACGGTTTAGCTAGTTCTACGCTTATTTGTAGATAAAAATTGTAATTGGCGAAGAAGGGTAATATTCTTATTATCTCTAATACGAGATTATTAATGGCAAATTCCGCTATAGGGAGCTAATCTACTTAGTCGTCCTATACCTAATTAATAAAAGTTTGTAAATATCTTTCTATTTCGGCGTTAATCCGCTCCGTCTATTTATTAGTAATTAAATAGAAAGCGGAGGAAGGAGTTAGCTTAATTTCTAATTTCGCTAATAATACCCTTTAGAATTATAAAATGAATTAAAAACCCTTATTTAATATAATAGTATTAAGTAGACTATAAATATTATAGACCCGCTTAATAAACCGATTAATTAATTCTTCTACTATTAAACCGATTATAGGAATAAAATACCGTATTTTTATTAGCCGGTCTATAATTACGGTAACGTATTTAAACGTTTGCCCTCGCTATTTATATAGTGTTAATAATATAATATAATTAATTGAAATATTTTTCTATAGTATAAATAGTACTACTAGCAGTTTAAATAGCCTATATAGCGTATACCGCGTTGGCTTTATCTTTGTATATATTAGGCAATTCTTATAATAAACCCTAATAGTATTATATATCCCTAATTAGAAGAAAGATTGTAGGAGGAGGCTATACGTTTTCTCCCTCCTTAAGTACCCTACACTTAGTATATTATAAGCGCGGCGGATCAATTAGTAGTAAATATTTGTATCGTTAAAATTAAGAAGGATAGAACCGTAATAGTAGATCTACTCTTAGATAATACGATATTCTACGAATAAAAGCTTTTTAAAGTTATCCTTCACCTCCTTCGACTACGCCTTCTTAATTAAATTTAATATATAGGTTTACGCGTTTTGCAAAAGGGTTAATTTTTTATAGTAGTTTATAATAAAGTCGTCTATTAATATCTTATTTATAACTTCGAAATTATAAATATATTTAATACCGATAAAGACTATAGAAATCTCCTCTTCTAATATAGAAATCTCTTCCTCTAATATAAACGCCCTATTAATAAAGATGTTCTTATTTAATAATACTTTATTATATACTAATAATTTCTTATTTCCTATATCCTTCGGGATATTTTCTAATTTATAGTTTAGCGCATCCGGGCGGACTTATAAGGAGCCCGGCCGGTATTAAATAGTAAAGTTAAAATATAATAAGAATTAAAACTATTATATATATTTTAGGATTAATTATTTACTAATTATAAAAGACTTTAAGCCTTTATAATTAGTAATGATTTCTACCGGCTTCTATACTCCTTTTAACTCTAGCTTCTATTCCTCTAGAGCTTTAATAATAACGAAGAATTCCTTATTATAGATGTCGTAATTATACTCCGCTAATAAATACTATTGATTAAAATAAGCAATTAGTCTTAGTTCCCTATCCTTATCGTATTGCGAGAGCGTCCTTCTATAAACCTAATTTGATATATCTATTTTTATAATTATTTATTTTAATTAATTAAAAATATATAGAATAGATCCGTTTGTAAAAGCCTTCTTTAATACTTCGAAAGACCGTTAGTAATAATTCCTCTACTCCTAATCCTTAATATCCTTCTTTATTAATTCGTATAGCGGATTAACTAATATAGAAAAATGTTTAATAAACCGACGGTAGAAGTTAGCGAACCCTAGGAAGCGTTGTAGTGCTTTCTTAGTATTTAGAGCCTCTTAAGAAGTTATAGCCGCTATTTTTTCTAGATCTATTTTAATACCTCCCGGGGTAATAATTAACCCTAAGTATTTAATATATTTAATATAAAATTCGTATTTATCGATATCGATTTATAAACCCGCGTCGATTATCCGTTTTAATACTTTACTAATATACTTAATATATTCCTCTTTATTTTTAAAATAAATAAAGATATTGTCTAAGTAAGCGGTAGTATAGACGTTAAGGATATTATATAGGACGTTATTAATATAGTTTTGGAAAGTCCTTAGCGCTCCCTATAATCTAAACGGATAAATTAACGATTTAAAGAGTCTAAAGCGAGTAATAAAAATTATAAATTATTTGTAGCCCTCCTTTACTTATATATAATTAAACGTAGAAATTACGTCGAATTTAGTAAAGATCTTCGCTTTATAAATTATATTTAATATTTCTTTGATTAATAGTAATAAATATTGCATTTTAAATATTATATTATTAACGCCCCGGTAGTTTATGTAGATATAGACCCCGCCCCTTAATTTCTTTATTAATAGGATAGGCGCTATAGAAGCGGATTGAGAAAGTTAAATAAATTTCTTCTTAAAGTTCTTATTAATCTACTTCTTAATAATAGTAGTTTCGATAGGTAATATAAGCCTAAATTTAGCGTATAGTACTTACTCTCCTAATTGAAGTTCGATTTTGTAATTATAAGATTAGTAAAGGGGGAGCTAATTTATTAATATTAGTAGAAAGGTATCGATATAGGATTAGTAATAAGGTAATAATATTTTGCTAATTTCCTCCTTAATCTTCTACGGCTTATCCGCTTTATTTATAAACTTTTATATATCCTCCTCTAAGACTTTAACGAAATATATGCGTCGAATTGTCGTTTCGTAGAGCGGGGTGTTTTTTATGAAGTCTCTTATTAATACGATTACTTATATAATAGTTATTATTTCCCGTTTAATATTAAATCTGTACTTCCCTGCTATATTATTGATAAAATTATAAAGGGATAGTAGAAAGTCTTTCTTATACTATTCTCCTTTCCCTTTAATAATATTTTGCGTTATTTTATATATAAAATTTATTTTGCTAAATTCCGAAAATATTGCTAGCCGTTTAAACTACGTATAATTAATTACGTACGGCTAGAATTAATCTCTTTTATAAATAAAGTTAAAGGTAGCGGCGTTTAATTCGCGAATATCCGTAGGGTTAATTTTATTATTAATTAATTTGCTAAACTGGATTAATATTTAATAATCCTCTATTAATATATACTTCCTACCCGGTTTAACGTAAAATTAATATAGCGTATTCCTTTTAATTTTAATTAGTATTATAATAGTATTAATAATAAATTTAACCTTCGCCTCCGCTTAATAATTAATAAGAACGTAATATAAGGTTAATAATAATAAAGTTTCCCCTTTATTTTCAAATGTAGAGGTCTATTCTTTAAATCCTTTATTTTTAGATTAAAGTCCTCTAATAAGTAAGTTTTCGCCCCCCGCCCTTAAAATCTCCTCCTTATAGAGATAACCCTTAGGGATAATATTAATATTATCTTTAGGAAGGGTATTACCCCTCTTATAAGGTATAAATAGTATAATACCCTTTTTAATAGAAATAGGGGGAAGAAGTGCCTTCTTATAAATACGAGTAGTAATAACGGAGATAGGGTTGGAGAGCGCCCGAAGCGCCTCCGTTTAATCGTTGGAGAAACCTGCTAGTAAATAGCGGTTATAATAATTAGAATAATTAAATTATATACCGCCGTTCTCGTAGTCGATATTTAATTTATAAATTATTATTTAAGGATAGCCTAAGATAATAAGGTATTTCTTATAGAAGTCGTATATTAAAAAGGTAATAATCTTTTCGTAGTAATTGATCTATAGCCTTCTTTTTATTACCGTTTTAATAATACCTTTAACGTTATTGTTTACAAATATTAATTTTTTAGGATAAAGTAATAGAAAACGAGGGAAATTATATTCTTAGATAAAAGAGCGGTCGATAAAAGTATATACGGAATACCCGCTATTAACGAAGGTAATGTAATAATTTTTATGTATATTAATAATTATATATGTAAATAATAGAATTATATTTAGAGGAATAGTATTATTTAGTAATTAAATCCGTACCTCCTCTAAATTAATGAAAAGATCCTATTTTCTCTACGATATAGTTAATTAATTAAGCCTTTATATACGACTAAATATAAAGGTTACTCTTTTTTCTAACCGTTATAATATTCGCCGCTTGTAGTAGGCTCGTTAGGGTTTTTAATATTAATAGTTCTAATAACCCGGACTTCTACTATATTTCCTCCTCCGCTTCCTAATCCGCTCCTATTATTTCCTCTACTACCCCGACCTCTTCGTCCTTTATTTTTATTCTTTTTCTTTTCTTTATTAGTAGGGATTTCGTTAATACGAAATTTACTACCCTAATTAATTAAATTAAGGCAATTATAAATTATATATCCCTACTAATTATAATAATAGTAGAGTCCCTTCTCCCTATATTCTTTAAAAACTTCTAGGTCAAATATAGTAAATAAATTCGTTATATTTAAATCTATTTAATTTCCTCCTTAATTTATTATTCTATTATCGGCCGAAGCGGGAAGGGTAGATCTATTACCGCCGTTATTATTACTACTAAATCCGCTATTACCGCCTTTATTAATAGAATTAATCGAAAAGCCGGCTATAACCTTATTATAATATTCGGCGTCCTCAATCTTCCTATTAACCTTTCTAATTAATTATAACTATTTAATATATTCGTTGTTACCCGGGAAATCCCAAAAGACTAAAGTTTAACAGAACTTTTTATTAATTTTATTATAAAGGTAGTAAACCTTTATAGTATTAATAAGACTGTATTTATCTATAAATTTAATAAATTCGATTTCGAAACGTAAGAATAATATACCACCCTAATAAAAATTGATTAAGCGTTTATAGGCATTTAGTTTAATATCTATATTATTGTACCGATTTATTAAATATTAAAGAAAGATTTCGCCTATCTTCTATAATTACTAATCGGAATTAGTAGGGAACTTTTTAATTTTAATAAAATTACCCTTAAATACTGCGTGTAAATTTAATCCTAAGCGGAATATAGCCCTTACGATTTTAATCCGCTCGTTAGGAAAATAAGCCGTATTAAACTCCTAAACGGCCTCAATTTAATAACGCTACGAATAGAAAGTATTATAATATTTAATATTATCCTTCTCTTTACTAATAAAAACGGGAGGGTCTTTAATAATATACTTAGAAAGGCGAGCGGTAAGGGCTGTCGAAACTACTGTAGGCGTAATTAGGGCGCCTTCGTTAAAAGTAGTAGGGGTCGTCAAAGGGGTATTAGAAAATATAATAATAATCTACTCGTATAGAATAGTAATAACCTACTAAACTTCCTAATATTACTACTAAATTTGCTAATACTCTATAATAACGGTATTATAATTAATAAAAATTCGGGCGAATACTTAGCTAAACGCGTTAATAATAAATCGAAACGCTGGCTATTAGCCGATATTAATAGTAATTTCCTAATATTCCCTAAATATAGGAGAAGGGTAGAAATCGAATATAATACTGTTAACGAAGTTCTAAATATTGGGAGTAACGTCTAAAATAGATAGCGCCGCTTCTTGTAAAGTTATAATACAATAGGGTGAGAACACGTCCAATATACGATATTAGGTCTATTCTAAGAAGTAGACTTTAGCTTGGCCGGTAGAGAAATATCCGGCTAAGCTCTAAAGGCTTTTATCCTTTATACAAGCCCCTAATAGACCTAAGTAGGTCCGGGACTTAGCGCCTGGTCTCCGACCGTACGTTCTATATTTTATCGTTATCGCCCGCTCTATTATTTATTATAATTACTTATTATAATACTCTGCTCCTCGGGCTTAATTCCTAAGCCCTCTTATATAATAACCTTATAACTATCCTCCCCCTTAATAACTATAATTCCTTATAGCTTAGTCGTATCTCCTAGCCTTTAGAATATAGTTCAAAATATTTACTTTCTTTACTATTTAGTAGGGTAGGTCCCCTATTGACGACTGCTCGCCCTTATTCGCTACAACTTCGTAAATGTATTTATTATATTACGTTATTCCCCTCTTTAGCGGCGTCTAATCCTCTAGGCGTCTACTTGCTATAATTGCTTATATTAAGAAATCTATTATTATATTAATCCGGGTAGCCACCTTTCGCCGACTTACCTACGTTTAATTTACCTAATATACATCCCTCCTTCTACAACTATCGCTAAAGGTTCTCGGTTCTTCTTTCCTCTATTAATTATAATAATACTATAGCGAATATTAACGTATAACCTGTAATTATATAAAATCGACAACTTAGCGCCAACCCTATAGCGCCCCTTAATACAAATTTTCCAAAGATCGCTAAATTCCCGGTTATATAAACCGAATACGTATTGCGTTAATATCCCTACAATACTATAAAGGGTTTCCCTTTTATTTAACTCCTTATAAATATTTTCCTACCCGTCCTAATTACGTTATTATAATATATCGGCGCTAACTCGCCTTCAAAATTATAAAAATATACTTTATAATTAATATTCAACTACTATTTATTTAAATTTATTATTTCCCTATTATTAGTAAATAGAGGATTCTAATATCTACTACGCCCGCTACTAAATATAAAAAAAAGCTTATTAGCCTATAAATTGCTTCCCATTCCTTAATTTATTTCTTCGGCTAACCTTCGCCGTCTAAATTCCCTACGAATACTTTAATCTATTTCAAATATACTAATATTATATTCTAAATATCCTAAAATATATTTAGTATAATATAAATATCAACGCCGGCAACCCGTCGGTTAAAATAGGTATAAATAAATATATTTACTTAAATATTTTAAAAGCGAAATCCCTATTTATAATATCTTATAACTACTTTTTAAAATTCTTAAAAAAATATACCGCTCTTCGTAATAAGGACGTAACCTTAAGCTAAATTATCGAAGAAGTATACAATCTTCAACGTATAATCGCTATTACTATTAATTTAATTTATTTCGGAATAAACCCTAATACGAACTTTAACCCTATATAATATACCGAAACGATAACCGCTACTACTAATTACTTTCCAACTGCTAAATAAATATCCGGCGCTTTACTCGCTATCGGTATTGTATTTAACTAATTAATTAATTAACGCCGCTATAAATTTTCCTTTTACTAATATAAAAATTAATTAAAAGTATAGAAGAAGGTTAATAGCGTCTTATCGGCGTATAGTACTATTCGAACTCAAATCTATTTGAATTTAAATACCGGAATAGAACTCTATCCTCCGAATCCCAATTTAAAGTATAATTATCGTCCTTATATTGCTCGTTCGGCGGGATTCTACACACCGAACCGCTTACCGCGCTTTAACGCCCAATTCTATTATTTAAATAATAAGGGCGACGACGGCTATAAATCGCCGACTATCCGCCCTAATAATCCTTTATTATTTCTAGTCTATAATATCGAAAATTATTTCTAATATACTTTACCTATCCTACTTCTTATCGGCAATAAAATAACGTACTACTATTTATATTTAATTTATAATAATGCTGCAATTCCTAAATAAGGCTTCTTTAATAATAATAAAACATTCCCGGAAAGCGGAAACTCCGACGTTAGTAAACCGGCGAATACTCCTAACCCTATCGAACCTAAGGGTAATAATAGTACTAGTATAATTAAATTTAAGGATATAGAATTTTCTAACGGTAATAATTCAACCACTAATCCTATTCCTAATAATAACGATCCTAAACTTCTTCTTAACAACGACGAACCCAAACCTTTCCCCAAAGCCTTAACGTATCCCGACCCGTTCTCGAATTTTAATAATAATTTTAAAAGGTCTATAAATAGTATAAATTTAAACGCCCCAATTCTTAACGAAAGTCCGGCAATAAACGCATCCTCTTATTCGTCTTCTACAAAATTTCTATTTCTATCGCTAAATAAATATAATATTACTCCGACTCTTAATTATAACCGCCCCTCTATTTAATAGGGTAATAAAGTCCTTATTATTAATAATCCTAATTCTATTTATCGCCTAAACGGAATCCCGCTACCTCCTATTAACTATTCTTTTAATAATAGTCGGCGTTTTTATTACCGAAAGCTTCCTATTGCTCCTACGCCTCTATATTAATAAATTTACACCTCCGAATCGCCGTTTAATCGGCTCGCGTTTAAACCTTCTTCTAATTTAAATTCTTTTATAAATTTAATTAACATTGAAATCTCTACTAATTCGGAATACCCTTTTACCTCTAAAGAAAATACAATTTTTACTTCTATTCCTATTAATAATAATCCTAACCCCGAAGAAAGTAATTCTTCGCCTTTTTAACGGCGTAATTTATTTACCCCGGACTATTTTATTAATCGGCTTATAAACTATATCCTCTTTCCTCCGAAAATATTCAAACCCCCCTATCCGGTTAAAACGGATTTAAAAACCCTATTCGTACGCCGTCGGAAACCCCTCGTAAGGCCTATAAATTTACTAATACTCCTTCGTAATACTTCAATTTATTTATTCGTCTATACAAAATAATTTTAATTAAAAATCCTAATACTCTATACTTTTTAATAAGGGCTAATTAATCCCTAATACCTAAAGCCAAACCTTTTGCTAATCCTTCGTATACCGATATACCTTCTATCCTAATTAATCCTATAGTAGAACTCTATTTTATTATTAATAGGATCTTTTTTATCAATATAATTTATTAATTTATTAATAATTTACCTATTATAATTCCCCGCCGTCCTATTCTTTCCTTATTTCGGGATAAACCTATATTATTTATTAAAAGTACCGGTCCTAAATTAATTCGTCTAATAACTCCTATTATAATTACTTCTATTAATACTATATTAAAAAGCCCGGTAATTATATATAGTAATCCCGAAATAGCTATTACTCGTACTAAATTACTTATAAAATTAATTAATAGATTTACTATTAATCTTTCTCCGATTACCTCGCCCCCTCCGGCTCTTATAATTTCCGTTACTATAAAGCCTTCCTCGGTCCCTCGCCGTCTTATAACCGTCGAGAAAGGTAAAAATAGAGCGCTCCCGTCGCCTATACCTATTAAAAACCTATTTCCTATTCGTCGCCGACCTATAATTATAGCCAAAAATAAAATTAGTAAACCTATTTTCTACCTTTCCTAATATACTTTAAATACTACTACCTTCGCTTATAATACTTCTATTAATATCTTCTCCCTTCCTTCTAAAAAGGGTAACCCGGCGGCTAAAGCGGATATTAGTAAATTCTTTTATTCTCTTCCGTTTAAAAAGGGCGGCATCTATATACCGACCCCTAATATCCTAAAACGTCCTTAAATCGGCTCTTCGTCGGCTATTAAAAAAGGAAGTACTAAAATAGCCGAACTTACCCCTTATATAAACGCTTATTTAAAACCCTTCTTAAATTTAATTATCGGCGGATATTCGCTTACGGCTCCTTCGACTATTCGCCGTTCGCCGTATAAATATAATATTTCTAATTCTATAATAGCCTCCCCTAGCCTAATTAAATAATATAAATAAATCTAACGCTTATATTTTAGCGTATTCTTATTAATATTAGGCCTTAAGTCCCTTAATCGCCTATTCGGTATTCCTTCGGCTATATTCGTTAGTCAAAATACAACTTCTAAAAATTATAAAATTCGATATTATTAAAAAATAGTCTTCGTTATAAATAATTAATTTATTTATACTACTAATCTAATTGTCCTATTTCTTATAATATTTCTACTTAGCCTTCTAATACTTAGAGAACGCCTTCTATACGCCGTAGAAATACTTTTCCAATTCCTAAATATTATACTTAATAAACTAACCCGCCTACTTAATTAAAAATCTCTATTCTATTCCTTTTCCTTTATATTCCACTACCTCCTCTACTTCTTATTCTTCTTATTTATCTACTAATTCTAATAATAATATATCCTCGACAACCTTACTCCTTATCTTTTAAAGTTCGAATAAATTTATAGGGAAGATATTATATATTTAATTATACTATATAAATAAAATAACTTAATATATTTAAAAACTAATCCTCTTAATAACCTTTATTTTAATAAATATAAGGGCTAGTTTATAATTCTTAAAACGGAAGTTCTTCGTAGACAATCCTACCAAATCTCTAAATTAGAACTCTATTAGCGTATACTACTTATTATATCCCTTCTATTAAACTTAAATAGCCTATTCCTAATAGTATTTTATAGACTTATATACTAATTCTATCTTTTAAAATCTATCCTTTACTCCTTAAACCCGTAATTCGTTATAGCCTTTTACGTATTCGACTATACGAAGGTAATATCCAAATAAAGCTTCGAACGGCGAAACTCTAATAATAAAATATATTAAATTATTATAGGCGAATTCTACCTCTTATAATTTATAGTACTATAATAGCGGGTCTCCTTCCAAAGTATTAATATAAAGGATCTTTTCCAAAATTTAATAGAGACGCTCAGTCTAATTATCTATTTATAAATAGAAAGCGGTAAATAGCCGACGTAAGATATTTTAAATCTTAATAAACTCTTTCCAAAATTCGCTTATAAACAACTTATTTCGATTACTAATAATCCCTAAGGGGGAACCGAAATAGTATTCAATATATTTATAAAGGAAACTAATTATTATTACTACGTTCAAAATCTTAATTATTAAAATAAAGAATCCTATCTTTGTAAACCGATTAATAATAATAAGGACGGCGTTATATATCTTATCGTTAAATCCCTAATTCGGCAGTAAACCGATAATAAAATCGATACTAATTTCCTAAAAGGGTTATTCTAATAGGGGTAAAGACTAGAAATCTCCGTAGGGCCTATACTTAAGGCGTTAAATACCTTAGTACAATTCGTATCGAATAATATATTCCCTTATATTTATTACGAAGTTCTCCTAATAGAACTTCCTTTTAATTAATTCTAAAATCTTAGGAATACTTATATAACCGGCCCTTAAATTATTATAATAAATATATAGAATCTCCTTATATAATAATCCTTTATTAAGGATTATTAATTATTCTTTAAAATAAAGAACCCTTTAGTCATTTAATTTATATCCCTTAATTATAAAGTTTTTAATTCGTATAATTGCCGCTAAATTAGTAATATTAAAATCCTTAAATTAGAATTCCTTTACTATAGTATAAAATTCCTAATTTACTTTTAACGCGAAGGGTAATTCTCTATATATTAATTTACAAACGATTTTCTTTAAAATAATTTAAAAAAAAGAATTATCCTTAGGGTCGGTAGCAAATATTCCCCGACCCGTCGCCGATTTAATAATTCTCTTAATTTATTTAATAAATATATATATTACCGACTTCTCGCCGTATTAGTATTTTATTTTAGAATTGAACTAATCTTTATAAGATACCGATAATTATTAAACTAAGCCGAACTTCTTCTAAAGGGTTAGTAAAATATTATTATATTCTATTTCTTCTTTTATATAATTTAATTTCCTAAATAAATTATTTATAAGATTTATAGCGCTTAACCGATATTCTATATTAAAATTAAATTACAATAAGTAATATATTTATTACACTAATCTCCTACGGAAATCCTTCGCCGGAGATTCTATAATTCCTATTAGGGCTTAATAGTCCGTATAGATTAAGAATTTCTTAAGGAAGCCCTTTAAATACTAATTCCAATACTCCAAATTAACTATAATAGTAAAGAATTCTTACTACCCTATATACTAGCGCCGTTCGGTATCCGTTAACTTCTTTAAGAAGAATATAATTAAATATTATTAATCGCCGATTTTCTAAAATAGGATATTAGAAATAACTTTAACCGAAGCGTCTATCTCTACTTTTATTTCGTAAGAATAATCCTAATAGTAAAGAATAGGCGTTAATATAAAAACGTCCTTTAATATTTAAAATGTTTTATCGGCCTCTTCTAATTATTCGAATAGTCTAATCTTCTTTCCGTTTTTATTCCCCTTTAATAAATTAATAAAGGGGGCTACTAATTTCGAAAACTTATAAATAAAACGCCAGTAGAAATTATCGAACTTAAGGAATACTTAAATATTATAATATAATTTTAGTATTAATTATTCCTTAATTATAATAATTCGGGTTAAATTTATTATAATCCCCTCTATTATTACCTAATAGCCGAGGAAATCGACGTACTCCTTATAGAATTCGTATTTCGAAAACTTAGCATATAATTCGATATCTTTTAACCGTTTAAAAATAAATTTTAAATATTCATCGTACTCCTCCTTAATTTAAAAATAAATTAAAATATCGTCGAAATATATAATATAAATACAATTTACTAATCCTACTAGGGCTTTATATATATATACCTAGAATATTATAAGAGCGTTAGTCAATCCAAATAGTATTATTATATATTCGAAATAATTATATTTAATTCTAAATACAATCTTCTATTAATCTCCCTCCTTAATTCGGATATAATAGTATACCTCCCGGAAATCTACTTTAAAGAAGACTTTAACGTCTAATAGCCGATCTATTAACTCCCCGATTAAAAGTAAAGGGTACCGATTTTTAATCGTTATTTTATTTAAGCTATAATAATCTATATATAAATGTAGAAAACTATCTTTCTTTAGTACGAATAGAACGGATAACCCTATTAAATTTTCAGAAGGTTTAATCCTCCCTATACATAGGTTTTCCTCCAAATAATTTTACAAAATATTTAATTATACTTTAAAAAATAAATATATCGACTTTACCGGTACCTTCTCGCCTTCTATAATTTTAATCTTATATTTAGTATTAGGAAAGGTCGGTAATAATTTAGCGCCCGCTTCTAAAAAATAAGATTTATACCCTTCTAAAGCGGGTAGAATAATCGCCGTTCTATCGGCGTCGTCCTCCTCCTCATCTACATTTTTAATAATAAACTTTATAAAGTTATATATAAATATAATATTTATAATAAAAATTCGATCGCTATACATCAATCTACGTACAAAAGTCTTTAGGTCTATAATATAAGGTCTATTAAATTTAAATCTATTAATATATATATATATAATAATACTTTCCAAGCCTATACCCGGTATTAATAATAATAGTAGTAATATTTTAATATCTCTATAAATTATATAAAAAAACTAAGTCGTTTCCTACTCTTAACCTTTTCTATCCTTTATTTAAAAAGTAATCTCAAACGCTCTATAATACTTTATTTCTACGCCGTTTACATTTATTAATATAAATACGACTATTATTATTACCTATTTTAACTTATACCTTTTTACAAAGTTCTTATAAACCGTATTAATTTTAGCCCCTATATCCAAATCCATTCCGACGTTTAATTAGCAACCCTTCGGCGAAGTAACTATTATTATTATCCTAACCAGGCTATCTCTTCCGGCCGTCCTAAATCCTTTAACTACTATAAACAACGGCTTATTTATAGGGTTTAGTCTTTTAATAACCCTTTAGAATTAGAAATATATTCTAAAATACAATTATTATCTCTAAACTCCTTAGAATTAAAGCCGTTAATAATATTCTAAACGCAGGCTCTATTATAAAACCTATTACCCAATTTATAATATCCCTCCGTCTTAACTTTCTTAAGATAATTTCTAACTAAATATCCTCTTTCTTTATAATTATAATATTTAAGACTTATTCCCTTAGAATTTACTTCCATCCAATCGGCGGACCGGTCGTACTTCCAGTTATTATAAAAATTATCGTAAGATTTACTAAAGTAATCCTTAAAGCGCTCCGACCGTTCGCCGCTAAAATTACTTTACAACTTCTAAAATAATTAAAACTCCTTATATTTAGGCGAATCTCCTCTATATAAATTCTTCTTATAGTCCTTTAACTACTAATTTAATACTATTTAAATTACGTCTTAAACGTCTTAAATAATAATTCCTATATCCTAGAAATATTAACGTATATCCTTCCTCAATTAGAAAAAGAAATCGTAAACCCAAATTACACTACCGACAATTAATCGGCCTAAACGTTAATAATTAATTTAATACTATTCTTATATAATTTATAAATCCTTACTCTTATATTAAAATATCCGGAAAAGGTTTTCCCTAATTTCTAATTCGTAGAATTCGGGTATAATATACTTTTTGCAGACGAATTATAAGAATTTATTCTAAATTCCATCCTACTTCCGGCCGGCGTCGTCGGTAAATATACCGGTAAACGCTCGCCAAAAAATAGTAATCCTATTATCGGCCTTAGTAAATACCTAAAAAATTCATTTAAAATTCGTAGCGGATTCGTAAATTTAATTATTTACTTCCAAACTTTTAATCCAATCTTCAATATTAACGCTCGTACTATTTATTTACAATTTATATACGTTATAAATAAACGGCTAGAAGTTTTAAGAGTAATTTATAAATTTACTACCCTATTTCTACCCAATTATATTTACTATAGCGGTATACAATTTAAAAATTATTTCTAGGAATTAAGGAATTATTTCTTCGACTAACGGATTACTCTTCTTCGTATACAATCATTATTTATATAAATATCTCGAACACTTCTAATCGACTTTCGAATACCGATATAGAGAATTAGCAAAGCGTTGTAAATCCTCTAACGAAAAATATTGTAAATCCTCCGAAGAAGAGCTAAACAGATCGGATTTAAACGAATCTATAAAATAAGACCTAAATCGACGGCCTATCGGCTCAAACCTTCTTACAGAAGACCAGGAATTTCCGTAGTAACGTATTAGGGTAACCGAATACTAACAACGTATTAAAATAACCGAATACTAATAATATACTAAAGTAATCGAATACTAACAAATAGTACGCTTATTTTAATACTTCGGAAAATACTCTCTATATTAATACGGACTACGTAAGCGATAGGCGTAAAACGTACGCGAATTCTTAATAAAGTAGCGCTCGGACTTCTTAATTTATAATATTCCCTATAAAATTCTACATAAAGAAACCCCTTCGAATTCGGACGAAAATTAATCTTAATTATAATTATTATTAGCAAGCGTATTAATAATATTAATAGGGGACTCTTCGGCTTATATAGCCGGAGGGGTATTCCTATTAGTTAAATACCTATTAGCGTCCTCATAACTTTAAATCTTATCGACGTTAATAATATTTTAAACCGGCTCAGTATTAATAATATCTCCGCCCAATCGTCCCGGAACACCCTATTCAAATATAAATACCTCTAATATTACTTTACACTCCGGAGAGCAATTTTAACGGCGTATAGCCGTACCCTTAATATAGGTATTTTCCTTTCGGGTACTAACTATATTCCCGGCCTTCGTAGACGAATATCTTAGAGGCTAAAGAATTATAAAGTTATAATACAATAGGGTAAGAATACGTCTAATATACAATATTAAATCTATTCTAAGAAGTAGACTTTAGCCTAGCCAGTAGAGAAATATCCGGCTAAGCTCTAAAGGCTTTTATCCTTTATACAAGCCCCTAGTAGACCTAAGTAAATCTAGGACTCGGCGCCCGGTCTCCGACCGTACGCTCTATACTCTATCGTTATCGCCCGCTCTACTACTTATTATAACTGCCTATTATAACGCTCCGCTCCTCGGGCCTAGTTCCCAAGCCCTCTTGCACGATAACCTTATACTTCTATAATAATTATATTATTAATTAATTCGTTGTTAAGAAATTAGGAAAGCGCACTTAAATCGTAAACGTTAAATTCAAATCCGGACCTTAAATTAGGCGTAACGTAGTTAAACAAGTAAATATTACTACTATTACTACTAGCGAAATAGTAATCGTAATTATAATTACTATTTTCTACTACGTAATTCTATAATAATATAGAAGGACTATAGTAATAAGAAGGCGTAGTCGTAATAATTAGTCCGCGTTTAAGTTATAGCTCTAGTAAATCCGCAGTTTAATAAAGCAATTCTATATACCGGGGTCTATAACTAACGGCGACTTTAATATAGGGGATAGACTATATAATTGAACGCCGTACGACTCTAAAGGTTGAAAAAGATGTACGTAAAACGCGATAATTTGAAGGTGTAATTAATTATTATAATATAAAGGTATAAAGTAGGTAAGAATAAATATAATTATACAAGGAGAGGAAAGGGGAAGGTCCAAGGGTATACTCCAGGATTAACCTTTATAGGCTAGTCCTAATTAACAGTTCTATAGTAATTTTATAAGCGCTGTAGAGCTAATACTACCGTTGTATAACAATAACGATTAAAGCTATTACAAACGCTATAATGGCTTTATACAATAGTCTAAGCCATAAGCTGATCTCTGGCTCAGACCTAGTACTATCGCTACTATGAACCGTTACAGGGTTAACCCTATAACAAAGGATTAACCTATAAACAGTAAAGGCCTGTTCGGGTCCGCGGTAGCCCGGTAGGAGGAAGCCTACCTTACTGTGTAGGGTCCGCAGCTGTATACCCTATATAGTAATGTAATAGTAAGGCATACTAAGACCCCTATACTAGTCGTCTTACTGCGTTGTATTCGGTGACCTAGATAGGTACCCTATATATATAATAGCCTACTACCCCGTACTCGTTTCTATCTTCCCCCTTCCACCTATCTTTTTCTAATATAGTATATATAACTTTATATACTGTGCATCGCACTGTAGAGCTTAGATAGTTGATTTCAATTGGGAATAACCTCATTTATTGTCTTTTGCGACGGCGACCACCTATATTTATAAGGGGTAATACCTATATTTATAGGGGGTGAAATACTGTGGTGGTGTTTCTTACTGCGGTACTGCTCATTTTTGAGCAGTATAGTAGTAAGCATCGCAGTAAGGATTCTGGCCCTCTGATTGGTCAGATTCAGGATTTAGAGAAAGTGTAGGTGGTTGTAGGGACTTGTATGAAAATAAGGTTTTTGACCCGAACGCAACACGAGCGCAGTAAAGTAGTATGCTTACTGCGACCCGAATACTGCAAATCTTGAAATCCCCTAACTTTATACCGCGCTACCGAATAGGCCTTAACTTACTTAAGCCTTAAATTGCAAGTTACCATATGTATTCCTTGATGATAACTTGTGCTCCGTTGAAAAGTACGGAGTGTTCCATCTTTCTTCATGCCCCAAGTTGCACCTAATTGCACTCAGGGTTGTGGTGGTCTGGGGCGGACTTCTTAGTAGCAAGTTCCACGCTCCACAATCATCCAATCATCGGAACCATCCTCATCGGGTATGGTGTAGCGGTAACATCGTTGACTCTCACTTCTCAGAAGTGACTGCTCTCTCAACAGCCCCGGGTTCGACTCCCGGTATCCGAGTTACGATAACTTTTTTCTGTCTTTTTTTCGTCAGACTTTATTTGCAGCGGTCTTATTCCCGTTCTTGCTTCCCTTTTTTGCTTCTTTCTCTATTTGTAATCTGCATTGTGGTTTCCCATCATGTCTCCCGCACTCAAGTCCCTCGTGGAAGGTTCTAGTGTGCTTCCCCTCTTCGCCCTATATGGTCTCAGTGCATTAGACTTGGTGCGGTGTGAATTACCTTGACAACCTGCTATCACATATCCCTTCAGGTCTATCGTACTGTCAATTATGATGGGATCAGTCAGTGTGCACAATGACCAGGTCGGCCAAACCTAAGGTACTTCCTGCCCGAAGGTAAAAGATAGTACGATGTTCTGCTTGCGTGTAGAACTTAGGTGGATGCACACACTATATAGGCATGTCACAAGGTAATCCTAGGCTGCGTTTGTTATCGTACTGTCTCAGTATAGATATTTCGCAGTATAATCTCATACTGCGAAAGTTCGGACCTGCAGGCAGAAGCACAGTACAGCCATTTAGACCCCCTTTACTATCGCAGATAATTTGCGACGACGGGGTACTTCAAGGCCTCGAGCGCTAAACGATGCGCTGAAGAAGCTGCGTCGGGGTAGGCATACTGCACATACTGCAGAAAAAAGCATGTTTATGTTATACTGCCATGGCCATGAAAATCGAAAATTTTGGTCATATATAACCCTAACCCGAACGTCTGGCAGTAAGGCTAAGCGAGGCTACAATGAGGGGGTCTGATTCTTTGATTTATACTGTCAGAGATGCAAATGCAACCTGTTTTATACTGCTGGCAGTATAAAAACCCCAAAAAAAGCCCCCGCATACTGAGATAGTACGATAACAAACGTAGCCCTATAACATCAACCCAGGCGATTCATACTTCAAATCGGCTGCTAGTCAGATTCGATACTGATCAAGACTGACATCAACCACATAGTCTACCATCGCTCTAAAGTCAACAGTTCTGACCTTCAAGTTGCGTTTCGTGGTTGAGACTCTCCTGCAAGTGAGCTAGAGGAGAGGAGCCCGTAGGATCTGCCTAAAATAGTATCCCAAACTATTGGCCCATAGCGTGGGGGAAAGCGAGGGTCCTAAAGCCACAGAGGTACACGGCTCAGATCGAGATCCAATTCCCGAGGTTCTGGCTGGATGCGGTTCAAGTCGGAGAGATATCGGATTTGACGTTTGAGTTGCCCCGAACGAAGGTGTGATAGACCATGTAAATTGAGCTTGGTAATTATTCGGTGTTCAACACATTGGATCGAGTGCGTGGCTAGTATGCCCTCGGGATTAGCCGTCCGTAAGTTGACGAACCATCCTCCTCTAAGTAAGGCTTCATGGGCCATGGCCAACTGCAGCTCAACAACCCACTGGGGAAAAGGGCCACCTGCAGGCTTTCGTATCGCAGGGATAAGACTCGATAACTCAGATACCGCATAACAGCGTAGTAGTCCATGTGTCAAAGCCAGGTCTGTGGAGAGGATATCAACCCGCCAATATCAAAGTGATCGATGTGTGTCTATCGTTGGGATTACATAGTGTTTACCAGCAACTTCAAGGCGCCGGTGTATCGGTGGCTTCTTTCATAGGGCTTGTAACGTGATATCAGCACTTCTTTCATTAAACAGAGCCCTTTGAGTTAACGCGTGATGGAGATTTGCCCGCTGCTTAGACTCTTGCTAGCAGCAAAATAGGCACAAAGGCTAGTTCATAACCCACGTCCCTGGATGGACGGTGGCTCCGTATTGCTCGGTTTCGTAATCAACCCGCGCAACGTGGCAGGCTGTCTCGGCTGTGCCCCGTGTGCCCGAACGACACTGTCGCGCTGAGCGGTGGGAGCTGCTAGTTGCTTTCACCTGATTCGAAACAGCTTGAACATAGCGTACAAAGGTCGAGGGTGGCGAGTCACTTGACGTCCCAGCCAGCTTTACCACGCCTCCCATAAACCCAGGATGCCTTCCAAAGTCTTACCAAGGCTTCTACCGGACAAGGTCCCATCGTGCCGTATTGGTGGTCTTTCGTTCATGGGATTGACTGGATAAATGGAAATGTTCGATGTCGGTGTCTAATAATAAACTATCAGCTTTTGACTAGTGAGTGAGCTAGTAACGCGTAAATAGCCTGGGCTATGCCGGAGTCTCTACTCCTTTATAGTAAGGTCTGGTGATTCGCACTGATCTTGACGCGGAGCTACCTACCACGTTACTGTCAATGTATCATCAACGTAATAATGCCTTATCGCCAGACAGGGAAGATCGAGGAAGCTCCTTGTTGCATAACAAGAAAAGCGAGACATCGCCCTTGATCCCGTCCGTTATGCGTGATGATGTAAATGGTTTCACTCCAAGGTGAGCTTAGGCGTTCCGTGACTGAGAAGCAGTGACGGTGGACTTGTGAATAGTGTATATTGAGCATTTTGGGGCGGTAGAGAAGGAGACCGATGGGGTTGTCAGATGGACGTGAAGGACTTGACCCTTGATCGACAACGCATGGCCATAGCCCATAGGCGGCTCGGCGGGTGCTGAATGCACCATGATCACGGTTGCACAACCGACGACCCAGTGAAGTGGAAACGTGCCCTCCACCGCTTGACATGTAAGTGGGTCGGAGGATCGCTGCTAGGGCCTGTCTCGAAGGCTCTGGCCAGGCCGGTAAAAGACGGCAGGGTCTCGAAAGCGTCGCGGACCCCGAAAGACCGACTACTGGGTACCTGCGTAGAGGTAGGTTACAAGAATAAGTGTCCTGCTGCTTCTGAGCGACACAGCGTGTGTTTCGATTTATCAGCTGGTGTGTCCGTGCTGAAAGTTGTTCCAAATCTCGTGGTACTTGTAGAGATGATTCGCCGGGAGAGGTGTGCCTATCAGATCGATAAGTCCGTGTGGGCATGGTGCAACTGTAGTGTCCGCAGTTTTGTTGACCGGATTTGAAGGCTAAACCGAATCCGTAAGACTATTAGTTGGATAAGGTGTGACAGCATCACAATCCTGCCGCCTTATCTCAGCGCTCAGACCTCAAACGGGGCTTATAGTGTAAAATTTAATTTATCGAGATCAATTCGGTTCCTTCCGTTTTGGGTAATATTTTTGACATGCGCCCTATGAGGTCTGAGTTCCCGATGCAAAAAAGTCCAAGTGAGCATAGGAAAACCACCGAGAAAACGATCACTCCCCGAAAAGAACTATCACCTTTTGATAGAAAGAAACTAAAACTTCCTCAAAGGTAGAGTTTTTGATTCTCTTTCCAATGGTACCATTTTTATATAGGTACAGGTCTAGGAAATAGTAATTCTAATAACCAAGCTTTATAAAAACCCCAAAAGATACTTTGGCCAAAGCATATCTCTCAATGAAACAACAACCGTTTGCATCCAAATGACCAAAACTTCCTCGGAGGTAGAGTTTTTAATTCGCTTTCCAATAGTACCACTTTCATTGAAGTGCATCAGCGAAAAGTGGTTATCCTAGTGGTCATCTTTGATGTTCCTCAACCGAAGATTTTCCTCAACCAAACAACCACCTTTAAGGATGTAAATAATCAAAACCCCCTCGGAGGTAGAGTTTTTCATTCTCTTTCTAATGGTATTATTTTTATTAGAGTGCAGCTATTGGAAGTGGTTGTTCTAGTAGCCAAGCTTAGAGGGTATTTTCTTCTATTTTCTTTTCCCTAGGGGTAGTTGCTAGGTCAACCACTTCTCGTAGCTGCACCCTGATAAAAATGGTACCATTGGAAAGAGAATGAAAAACTCTACCTCCGAGGAGGTTTTGCTTATTTGCATTTGCAAAGCTGGCTGCTTGGTTGAAGAAAACGTCCGAAATTTCTGTATGAAATCTGCTATTTTTGGGTATTTATATGCCCAAATGGACTTTTCCGCATCGAGAACTCAGACCTCAATCTTGGGCGATCTCAGTCAATACTACGAATACACTGAAATATTGGAAACTTTGAAAATTTCACTCTCCTTGGCAGCCACAGGTGCCCCAGCTCAGTAAGGTATTTTACATGCCCAAGAAAAGGGAGGTCTGAGCACTGAGATAACTGCCGCCGCGGGTTGCTGTTGTCCCCGGGTAGCAATGGCCCGAGACAGAGCGGCGAGCCCATGTCGAACCCCAAGAGCACCAGAGACATGATGTCATAGATGTTGTTGATACCCCTGGTGGGAGATTTTTCCAAAGTTAAAAACCCCAAAGCTGAAATCTCATCCAAAATAAATGGTAGCACACAGTACTTACCTTTGAGTAAGGGTTGTTGAGTGACTCTAGCCCGGCAGAGACTTGAATGACACTGATCAACGACGAGAGTCTTCATGTGATCATGTCCTGAGCTCTCGGTCGTACTGTACAGAGGATTGAGATGCAGGCGAGCAAGCATTGGCAACTTGGCGGCCAAGACACATCTCATTGCTGAGCTGCTCGAATCATTATGTCTTCTCTCGCTCGTGGATCTTGGTGCAAGACGGAGGCTTCAGGATGAACTTGAGGTTATAGAGCCGAGGGCAGGAAGAGAAACTGGCAGTGGAGTACGCTACCAGATCGCACTTGAAAGGAGAGAGTCTGCTCTTGCCTTCAGTTTGCGAGGTCGTTTGGAAAGAGTGGAGCGGATGTTCGAACATGGTAGCTCCCGGTCTGTCCGGGACCGAGATCTAGAGTGGGGTCCAGCACCTAGCATCCCGATGGCCCGGGCAGGAGCGGTTCGAGCGGAGGATCCCGACGCCGACCAGGCTCGCCAGAGGAGGGGATCCAAGAGTCAACCTGATGCGGTATAGATTGGAAAGTGATTTCCTGGGGAAGAAAAGCTGCTGCGCCAACACAAGAGGTATCTCACCTGAAAGGTAATCTGTCGAGGTGATGTACGCTGGATGGAGGCGAGAGACACAGACAGCTGAGGTGAGCCTGAAGCCCCAGGTGAGCAGGCCCACGGGTGCAATCCGCTAAACCCCAATTTGTTGAGGGTGCAGGTGCGGGGAGATCGGCAACCCTTCCCGCGACAAGACGGGCAGTTGACAGGCTTAGCAGCCCGCCAGTACTGTACAGACCAGCGACTTACGTGCAGCTGCTAGGTTGGACAATTGACCAATCAGGAGGCAGCTTTCTTCAGCCCGCCAACCGTTCAACACAACGTCGTCTTCTCGAGTCTGCCGTCGACGACTTCCCGCTCTTTTCCCGCTCTCTTCTATTCTCCCCTTCGAACTGCCAGCGACATCATCATCCGCACCATACGCTCGGCAGCTTCTCTTACACGTGCGTGCTGACTGGGCTGGCTTTCAATAACCTTACAAATCCGATAGGATCCTACATTGCTCCTGGGCTGTTACACGACCATCTGAATCTAAGCATGGAATCGACACCACCCTCCGTTCCAGCTCTCAACCCGGTTCCTGGATAGCACAGTTCACAAGCGTCTTAGTTTGCACGATGCGCAAGTCTTGCAATCTTGGAATGGCCCCAGTGGCTGCAGGACTTTAGCCAGATCAATTGAATCCCAGCCGACCCCAACACGTCCATGACCCTCAAAACGCCCATCACGGTCAGCCCACCCTGATTCGGTTACTCTTCCCGGATTCGAAGCAGCAACCTGTGCACGCCCACTCTCGAGTCTATTAAATCTCCCTGACATTGAGAAACCTTCAACGCCCGCCAATTCGTGGCAGATCCCGGCCTTCCTGTTGGCCTCCATCCAAGACGTATGCGCTAACGAAGGTCTCAGACTCAGCCCATCAAGGCAAAAAGCTAGACGTGTGTCGTACGACCTTTGAGCACATCATTCCTCCCACTCGTTCTCCCTTTCTTCCAGAACATTGCCTTTGCAACCTCCGTGCATCAGCATGTCCCCAAACCAGCCGGTCGTGTTATTGCCAAATCTCTAACACTGTGCCATTGACGGCACTGTTATCTTGGATCTATCTGGTGTTGGCTACGGGGGGTTCCATCTTGCCCTATTCGATCTAAGGTGGCGCGGCAACAATGAACCTTTTTTGTGTTCCATGGATATGCTGAATCCGTGTCTATCTTTCCAACTTCAGTACACATGGCTGGACACTCGCTCCGGTTACGTCGGATCTTCGTAAGAGCTAATGCTGTGCCATTGTCCTGGATCATTCAAACGCTAATTCGAAAGCAGAATTCTACCCAGCTCCTGTCGCTGTTCCATGTCCACTACTCCTCTCTTTTCCCGGTGACACTCTGGCAGTGAACAACAACTGAGGGTGCCAACTCCATGTAATATGACCATGTATAATGCGGTCATGCAGTCCGATACTGGCATTCAACGAATGGCGCAATTCGTGACCAACCGAGGCAGCATGTTTCGTTCGTCTCCGCCAATCATGGAGTTTACTACGGCCCCGACGCCGCCAGCCCCCATACCATCTGGTACGCCTCGTCGAGTCGCCTTTGTGATGGGTCACCATTTGTTGGTAATTCAAGGCAGTCTACCACTTTCCGTTTGGGATTAGCAGTCTTGATGTGAGGTCAAGGATGTCATGTCTTGACTGTCAACTTTCTGCCCGCCAAGATACACTACTGTCGAAGAGGTTGCCGTGATGGGTTGGCCAGCCCACTCACTCGGAGCTTGGTGTGCCAACGGCATCTTATCAAGACGCAGGGTGAGGTACGCCGACTGAGTATGGTGGCTCCTCAGGGTCTCAAACATCAGAGCGGCAGCAAACCGTATGCGCCCCGTGCCAATCCTTCCCACCAGATCGCGCACAAGAACGGCTCCTTGGGCTGTCACATCAGCGCTCTTTCTAACTGGCTCACCAACTTCATGCTTTCAAACGCACCTCAACCTTGCTAAAGACATGGCAATACGGCGCCTTGTCGTCCCTCCACCCTGCCGCAAGCGAGTGACTATTCATCAAGGGCGCCGGGCGGGCGATAGCCTGCTTCAACTTTCATACATGGTACGCACAAGCCACATGCGCGAAAGGGGGCTGTCGAACCGAGCAAGATCTGCCAGACCCAGGCCTACGCCCTAAGAGCCAACCTCGACCACGACCGGGACCACAATACTCCCAGTGGCGGGGGCCACTGTGTACGGAGATGACAAGGAGGGGTCTTGAAGTCTTCCATAACTCTCCATCGTGAATAGCAAGCATGAAAAATCCGTGTCCGTATTCAGCCCGGTCTCCAGGTCGCCTGTCCTTTTTCGTTTCGAATCACTTTTGTCTCGTCACCGTTCATCAAGCTCGGCAGAGAACCAAAAAAAAAAACCCGCCACTATAACTCACAACTCATCTCTCTGGCGTTATGAACGTTCAATCTGGACTCACCATACCGGTACGGAGGTGTGTTCCCACACTCTCTTATCAAACTTCCATCATACCTAACCGTTGAGCAGATGGCGTATCTCCCTTTATCCCTCAACAGGGAACAATCCGATGGGCTGCGCTTCAAACAGCTTCTCTCTACACTCCATGACTCTGCCCTCGGCATTCAACACTATTCTAGACCTGAACAATATTCAAGCATACAGACCTTTAGGGAAGCCTTTGAACAGACTGGAAATGCCATCGCGTCCCTCTTGGCGACCAATCAACAACAGTACGAGGAAATAAAACGTTTGCAAATGATCAACAAGGAAACGGAAGCGGCAGAGTTGAGGAAGAAACTCGCACAAGTCAACGAAGAGTTGACCATGTGGCGAAGGGCAGGCACTCTTAGATGCAGGAGTAAGCCGTGCCAGGAAATTTTCATGACAGTGAGTCCATCGGGTTATTAGGTGGCTGGATCATGTTGAGTTCTAATGAAAGTAGTTCCAAGCCCTGAAGAATCACGAAAAGGGTGTCCATAACATAGGAGCAGAGAGATTCTCTTGCCCGTATTGCAGCAAAACGTAAGTCATGCAGAGACTTTGGCCAGTATTTCGTATCTGGTCACTAACAACCGCAGATACGTGAAGAAGCCATCGTTTGATGAGCACCTACGGCGCTGTAGGACGACAGTCACGAACCAAAACCATCTCGATGCAACGCCAGCCGTTATATCGCCCCTAGATCAAACAGTCTATACAACGTCTGCAAACATCGCAACCCAGATGAATTCATCCGATGATACATCGAGTTATCACTCGTTGACGGGCGCGTCGTTATCTCCTGATACTGTCAAAATGACCCCTTCTTCACAGCTGGAATTTCAGTTCCAACCCAACGACCCCATTGCGACATTCTCGTCTTCACAATTTGGACCTGGAATAGACAACACAGGCGCCTTCGCTCCGGGAATACACATGAGCTCGGCTGAAGGCTATTCCCCAGGGGAGTCCGCACCCCCACCACACTACATCTTGTCGCCTATCGATCAACAAACCACTTGCTCCATTCCAATGTTTACAGAACCTGCCTGGCACCCTGTAGAATCCCTGGGTCATCAATATCAACTGCCCCTTGCCCCAGTGACGACTCAGGTCTCAGCAGAAGCGCCGAGAGTGTTGCATTTTCTCCGACCTGGACAGATAACGCTCTCGAGAAGGCAGAGCGCCCCAGCCTGTTCTCTACCTCTGATGCCAGGAGAGAATCCGCCTTTTCGTCTTGATGGACCGCCCCCTCCGTTGCCGTCACATTTATCAGTAGCTGTGGCGTCGCCGCCGCCTGCCAGCCCTGGCTACACCGACCAGCCGCTGAGTCTGACGGAGGAGCAGCCACAAATGACGTTCCATCGTGTGGGCGACAAGAAAAAGGGGCGGATGCAAATCGCCCAGAGCAACATCATACAGCACAACACTTGCTTCACCAGCGGTCCGGAAGCACGGAGCTATGAGGCTGCGGGAGGATGGTCGAGTATGAACTATGCCAACACTGGGTTCGGTATGTGAGGCAACTCGCTGGCGGTTGTCACCTGGATGTCACCTGGATGTTTTTGGAGACATCGAAGCGTAATGTATAGACATTATAAACTTTCCAGGGGCCCAGGGACCTGACCGGTCATTGGTTCCCAACTGTCATTTCTTTTCTTTAATCCAAGCAGGCCTTTTCTTACCAATCCCAACGCTTTCGTATTCTCCATTGTTTTCTGGGGCCACTTCTTCATTCCTGCCCGATGTAGATCTACCACCAAAGTTACCGGCATTTTATTCAGTTTTATGCACATTTTGGACAACCTTTAGAAACAAACCGCGGGCAAGCACCAAACAGTTCATTCACCATTATCAATCTCTCTGTTGGCATATCTTTTACGTATTTGCATGTATGGGAATTCTAACATCACGCATCACACAATTAAAACTTCCACCCTTTCCATTATAACGACAGTCAACGAGTCAAACAGTTCTACACGAATGATAAATTCATGACAAAGATATTAAAAGGTCATACATACATACATAGGAAATGACAGGAAAAAAAATGAAAAAAAATTTACATGACTGACGACGGCCAGCCATCAAGGCGAAAAAAAGAAATAGAAAAAAGCTGGGATTGCCAGGAATCGAACCTGGGTCCTCTCGGATCCGTTGTATGTCGAATTGACCACAACGAGAAGTACTGACCACTATACTACAATCCCTGTTATGATTGCAAGACGGCGGACAACCTACGGCCTATATTGGCAAGAGCAAAATGTTCATGCTGTACCCACCCAGCCCACATCAACCTAACCGACGAGTACCATCTCTTACACTCCTAAGTCCTCAATATTATGGGATCAAATCGGTAAGAGATGATAAACAATTGGCGCTTGCACGGATGGAAGGACGTCGGATCTGCAGGCACAGAGAGGCAAGGACGGGAGGGAGTGTTCAGACGAAAGGCAACAGAGTGCTCACACAAGCATCTACGGCTATACGAAAGTCGATGTCATCATGTTCATGTCTTGGTATGTATAATGTAAGCGTCAACCATGCATGCTATCTACAAATCATAAAACTATATATAAATCTAAAACGCCCAAAACGGTCATTCGTAGATGCACCGCTGTGTCGCTTATGTCCGTCCCGAGCGCGGTGCGTGGCCGGTAGTCGTGCGCGCGCGTGCATTGCGCCGCACCATGTTCATTCCATCTCATCTTGAAAACCCCAAGCAAAGCCTTTTCGTCCCCCTTCAGTTCATCCCATTCATCCCATCCCATCCCATCATCCCACCACGTTTCTTCTAAAACAATGGCACCTTGTCATACAACCCATCATACACCTTTCCAACCCACCCCAACGTCTCCCCACCCCTCGCGACCACCCCCAACCCACCAGCCGCCCACAACGCCGTCGCCGCCGCCGCCACGGCATTAATCCAAATCAACCTCCTCCTCCTCTTTCTCCTCGCCTTCCTATCCACTTCGGGAACGCCCGTGTGCCTCTCCAACTTCCACCCAGCGCCCTGCGACAGGCCAAACCACTTCGCCCATCCCCAGACCATGTGTCCGCACCCGATCCCCAGCAGCGCCGCGTACGCAAGCCAAGACGTCCACGCGTGTCGCACAAACCCGTGCGCAACGTACGCCAGGCCAATGTTGGCCGAGTCCCCCTCCACCGCGAGCGGCAAGCCGCGGTTCATGAACGCGTGCGCGGCCACCACCGCCGTGAAACCATAACCCGAAAGCGCAATCCAGCTGAAGCGCGGCCAGCCGCTGCGCAGGAAGCGGGCGGTTGGTCTCCTAATCAAAGTCTTTTCGTCGTTGGCGCCGACGCCGTAGTAGCGGCGTAGGTTCTCGCGGCGGCGGAGTAAGCGGGCGAGCAAGCCGGCGCCGACGTGTGCGACGATGGGGAGGGCGACGAGTAAGGGTTCGGAAAGCGGCGTTTGGTAGATCTCGCGCGCGAGGAGGAGGTAGGATTCGGAGGCTGGGACCGAGCGCGCGAGGAGCGGGATGACGGAAGTTGTGGCGAGGTGGAGGGAGGCGAAGAGGGAGAAGGTGTAGGAGGAGTAGCGTTGGATGCGGGTTACTAGTGGAGGGCATATGTTAGTTGGGAAGTCCGGATTTTGCGAGAGGAGTAAGCAGCAGGTTGGGGGACGAAGAGGTTGTTCTTACGGTAGTATATCGCTCCATGACCGCTACCGCTTAAGCCGAGCGGTGTCGTTGTGTTTAGACCAATGCCACCGGCCGTCCCTCCTGATCCGGATGACCTGAGAGAGTGTATCGAGTCTGCTAGGGAGCCGCCTTCGCCGGCGTCGTCCGAGGGCGAGGCATCTCTTGTTGGGTCAAAGTCGGGACCGTCTTCTTGGTAGGGGTCTAGTATGGGCTCTGGGTCGAGTTGTACCAGCGAGATAAAGGTCTCTTGCGACGCCTTGTGACTTAGTCGGTGGTCCCGAGGGTCCAGGTCGTGAGGATCCATGGTGGATGGACTGGCTGTGGTGTAAAGCGTCGGGTTGCGCCAGGCTCTCGCAACCGTTACTTGTTCGTTCGTCCTTCTTGAGGTTGTTTTCCTTCCAATTCGTCTCTTCTGATGTTGTTTGTGGTACGAATTGGGACTTCAGGAGACCCGGGCAGGTTTGTCGTCAGGAACCAAACAGGGCCTGGAAAGTCAGATGGGTGGAGGTTTCGGGTTCTTTAGGTACGTACTGGCGCATTTGTTGAGTGACGAGGGTGGGTCCTCACTGGCTCAGCCGTTGGGGTCCTCAAGTGGACCACTCGCTGGGCAAGCACAGTGTCCGCTAAGCCAAGCCTGGTCGGGTGCAGTGGGGATTGGCGGTGTGGTGGAGTCTGTGGGGCAGCTTCCCCACGTTTCCCTGCTGTCCGTCAAAGTTGCATTGAACGAACTGTGATTCGTGCCGCCGGCACTGCAGTTCTTGGTCTTTGGGTGTGACCTCACACGCAGACGCGCTTCATTTCGAGCTTCGACTTCACGCTTTCATCTCTCTCGCAGCCAAACCCAACTCCAACACGCAAAAAAATCGACAGCACAACAATTGATATCCCGAGAGCCGTATATTAGATCAGATCAATAGCGTTCATTCGCCGATATTGTCTAAACCACCGTCAAAATGCCTCCAGTAAGTCGCCATCCATCCATCCATTGCTCCCCACCCAACCCTTCCCCGACGGCAATGTGTTAACCACTCCCTCGAACAGCGCCACCAAACCCTCCCACCAGCTCAAACCTCCTCCGCCCGCGAAGCCCTCCAATCCTTCTACTGCCAGCTATGTCAAAAAGGATACAGCCGCATGAACGACTATGAAGCCCATCTCTCCTCGTACGACCACAGCCACAAGCAGCGCCTCAAGGATATGAAGCAGATGGTGCGGGATCCCCAAGCTGCCGCACGTGCTAGGAGACAGGAGCAAAAGAATGAGGGCGTCATCTCCATCAAGCTTGGAGAAGCTGCGGCTGGTGGTGCTGGTGGTGGTGTTGCTGGAGGCGGAGGATTCAAAAAGGGTGGATTCAAGAAATCAGGGTTCAAGAGCGCCTTTGTTCCTGTCGGGGAAAATAAAACGGCTGCAGCGGCGGTGGCACCGGCTCTAGCGGCGAAGAGCGAGACAGCGGCGGATGGCCAGCTGGGGATTAAGAGGGCACCGAGAAGCGAACTGGTTGAGAGCGACACCGAGGACGAGGGATATGAGGTTTACGATCCTAGGAAACCGACCGATTGAGCGGGGATTGAATGGGAAGATGAAAATTGCAGAAGTTTCTTGGGAAAGGCCGGCGAGTACGACGAACAGCATCAAAGCAACAGATTTGCAGGAAGCATCGACTGGTTGTGGGAACGAAGTCCTATCAGCTTTGAACGCCAAATTGGCTATTACAGAAGATCGAATTGTTGCGCCATCCTCCCATCGAGTCGACTCTGCCGAAAATACCGCCAAACTCCAGCGCGCAAAAACAAGAGCAGAGAGTCCGCCAAGACTAAGAAGGATGGATGAAAATGGAAAGCCGAATTGTTTTACAAGGCGCAACACATCTATCGCCGACCCAGTTTTCTATCTCAAGGGCCCCCGGTCATAGTCGTCCAGATCCTCGGCTCGAATCCCGACAAGTCTTCCTCCACCAAATTCATGATATGCCTATGACCGGAGAACCAATTACCGAGCTGCGCTGTTTGAGTCGCATCTATAAGGCCAGCGGGCATGTCTGCATTGAAGACACCAGGTGTGACGGTGGCAGCAGCGCCTGGTGCCGCCATGCCGCCATGTTGGTGTTGTCGCTGCTGATGGGCAGGGTTCGAATTGGAGTTTGCATGCTGTTGCTGCTGCTGCTGATCGTGGAGGAGTTGCTGGGGCATGAACCCGAGCTGACTGAGATACATGTCGAAATCATGACCGACCAGCATCATGTCCTGGTCCTGTTGCTGCTGTGCCTTGGTCTCGACGTAGAGGCGTGCGACGTGGCAGAGGACCTGACAGACGCGATTGAACTTGTCGATAGCCTCGGATATGCTGCAGACGGTGGAGAGCGAGGAAACAAAGTGATCCATGCGGTCGAGGTCCTGCATGTTGGATGTCTCGATGACATGGCAGAACAGGACGATGAAGGGGATGAACGGGGCATAGAGGATCGTCCTGTTGGTTGTTGGTTTTTGTTAGAGTTGGGGGACCTCCCCAATGCAAATATCAATCACCTGGGCGTGTGTACACAGTACTTACCAGTGAAGATACCCAACTTTCGTGAAATGGCTCAACCCAGGAATCTGCATGCATTCCAAATGAACCTCGACAGCCCGTCGCGCCGCTTCGATGCACTCCGGGTTGAAGGTGCTACCGAACCCCGGAGCAGCAGGAATCGCGCGGTATATCAGACACAGCGATGCCCAATACGTGACCTCGTCCGACCGCAGCATCAGCGTCACCGTGAACCCATCCCTCTTTCCGGAATCAGCCAGCTTGCCCGTCTCGCGCGCATGGCGGATCAGCTCGTCGTTTTCCCTCGCTATTCCCTTGATCGCTTCGACCAGCTGGCGCGCGCTCTCGATGCGCTGCTCGGGGGGTCGGGACAGGGCCGCGATGGAGTACAGCTGTTCGTAGGCCTTGCCCATGACCTCGGCGTGTTCGATCCACAGGTTGAGCATCTCCTTCCAGAAGTCGGCGACGTTGATGGTCCGACCCATGCGTTTTGGGATGGCAATGTCGTAGTCTTGGATCATGGACGAGCGGCCGAAGCGGAGGGAGAGGCCCTTGTCCAGCATGTAGGCGAACCAGAAGAGCGCGGACTTGGTGTCGTTGGAGACGTCGTCGTTGGCGGAGGCGCCCGAGGTGGTGGCGGGGAGGCGGTGGTAGCCGAGGGTTTGGCAGATCATGACTGCTGAGGAGTTGAGTTGCCAGGCGAGAGTGAAGCGGGAGGCTTCGACGGCGTAGGAGGCCTTAGTTGGTTTGGGTTAGCTACCCTGTGTCATGTCATGGACAAGGGAGGTGAAGTGGCCTTGAAACGATAGAGAAACTTACAGCCAGCAACAATGCTTCGATACTCTCCTTCCTTGCTGGCATGAACAGAGGCAATGCCATCAGCGCCGTCTCGAGATTGTCTCGGCACAGGTTCCGGTACTCGAGCAGCTTTTCGGCATGATGAGATTCGTCCGCCCTCGTGGCCTTCTCCTGAAAGAGGTAGAACAGACCGGCATTGACGACGATGAAGGTTGCCAAGCTGTAATCTTCGGTAGCGAAGTATACCCTGCGACAGCAGTCGACGAAGTCATCTACCGCGATAAAGGTGCACATCAACGTGAAGGTTTCTGGTAGCTCATCTGTAGGGGAGAAAATTTCGAGTTAGCTTCTTTACTTTCTTGCAAGGTTCACCAAGCGAAGCATCATGTTTGCCGTACTCTTAATGTCCCGAAGAATGCCCACGACCACTGGGCTCGGAGGCATAGGCAATTCACGCATGCCGCCCCTAGGCATCGGCTTCGCGTTAGGAAACCTCGAGTCTTGGTTAGTCCGCTTGCGGTTCTGCATGCTCACAATCTGCCGGAGGGACGACAGGGCCGACTCCATGCTGGGGTTGAGGGACGTCTGCGTCACGGCGTTTTCGAGAAACTCGCTGGCGAAGACGGTCTGGGCCGCCATGGAAGAGTTGCCCTCGAAGGCCGAGTCCATCTCGTCGTCGTTGTCGTCATCGTCGTCGATGGGTATCTCGCGCCGGTCAGGATCGCCGACTATGTCGCTGATGATGGCCAGTGGGGGTTCGCTAGCGGGAGAAGCATTGTTGTTGGCGCCGCCGGCGGCGAGAGTGGAGGATTCAGATGATGGGCTTCGGGATTGTGAGATGACCACTAGCTCACGCAGCATCTTTTCGATACCGGTGAGCCGGGTGCCGAAGTGGTCGATTTTGCGCTCACTGCATTACGTCTGTTAATATGACCTAGCTAGTTTACACTCGGTTGGGTTGCCCCTCAAGAAGGGGGAGGGCGCTCACTATTGCGCGGAGATGAGAACTCGCTGTCGTTGTTCCTTGGGCTTCTGGCCTACTCCGGAAGAACTGCATGACCGGTTTGCTGTCCTACAATTTGAGCACGGTGACTCCTTGTCACATCGGATCTATGTAATCATGAAGTGAAGAAAGGCTCGGTTAGATATCCCAGGACTTGTTGAGCCATTGATGAGAGTAATATGGCCTTGGACCTACCTACCTTACGGAGCCGGCATTGATCGCACTGTTAAATCGGCGTGTGTCAGTCAGACGCAGTTGCATTCGTGCATCGGATGTAGTATTGCTGGGTAGGAAATTCCAAAAGGGGTGACATGAAAAAGCGAATAAGGTAGGTATGCGGAAGTAAGGTGCCCCGAGTTGGAGAGCCCAATGCGTATGCGGGTGCGGTGCGGGTGCGGTGCGGGTGCGGGTCGGGCACCGCGGGCACCACACCGGGATCCGTGAGGCCGGACGCGGACCGGAGCGGGCCCCGCTATTCAGACTTCAGGTTTTCGGCGTGCGTGACGGAGTCCGTGGGACTTGGCGGAGTCCGAGCGATACAAAGGAAAATACTTACTGCTCTCTTTAGACCTGCCCCTGGGCTGAGCCCACCTGTGTTTCCCTCATCCCTCTCGCCACTAGCCTCTCGTTCTGTGTCCATGTTGTATGGTTCCTTGTGCTGATCCAAAGGACCAGGACGGTTGTAGTGGTTGTCTGTTACGTAGGTATCGGTACCTAGTGCAAACTGGAGTTTGGGTAGCCTGGGCTTGCGTCGCCAAGGAATCAATGTTCACATTAAACGCAGGCCAAAGATAGTTTGATACAAAAACTATCGCCTGAACCTCAAGGTCGGGTGCGTGACAACGAACAATGGAAGAAGACCTGATGCAAATGTTGAAAAATGACAATATCAGCAATGAAAAGACACCCGAAACGATTGCAGACAGATGCCCTACTAAACTGCTGTGGCTCTGAGGGTATACAGTTATGTGGAGCCTCGTATTGTGCTGAAATGACAGGACTGTTGAGGCTGTGAATATGCAATGGGAGGTGCTGTGACTGCTGAGTGCTGAGCCGACGTCTGATGGCATTGAATGCTTGGCATCGCTGGCCCGCGGATTCCGTCTCCGCCCGCGGACGTTGACCCACTTTTCTCGAACTACCTACGTGACTACGTCGTGTCGAGACTGCAACCTTACTCGGACCTTCAACAATTCAACAACCTCCCCTCATCCGCCACGGCGCCGTACTTTGATTCGTTGTCACTCGTCTTGGTTGCTAATTTGGGTGACTGGATATGGATTATACGCGGATGTTGAGTTTGATGGGCCATCACCGCCGTATTCACCATGTTACAACGAGGTGTGCAAGGGGCCTTTTGAAGCCATGATACGGCTTCCATTGTGCGGAATGCTCTGCTCCCGGGCTTGGATTGACATTCAATTGGCCGAACCGAAACCGACCTGCGCATTGGCCTTTCCAGCATCTCGGCTTGATCCTTCTGCTTTGGTTCTCCCCTGTGAATTATTGTGATTCATTGTATCTTGGCGAATCAACACCACTTTGCTGCAAAAATCCACCGCCAAAATGTGCCAAGGGACGACAAGTTGACACCAACTTGCCATCGATGAATGGATGCTTGCCGCCTGAGTATATATCTTCCAGACACAGTCCGTGTTTATGTTTGACAGAGCGAACAGACGGGTATGAGTTTGGAGACGAGCAATACGTCATCGCAGACCAACAAGATGGTCGTGGTCGAAGAATCACCTTCCAGCACCTCAATCACCGACGACGGCGGCAGAAAGCCAGGCGAAGTTGTCGTACCAATTCCCGAATCTGGCGCGGCTCAAAATGAAGACGGGACCGATTGTGCATCAAACAAATGCGAAGATGGAAGCCTCAAGAGTTACTTTGTGAGTGATGCGTCCAAACAATTCAAGACATGTCTAGTGGCTGCTGACCACCAACTAACACCTTTCAACCTTCCAGAGAATCTTCAGATACACAGATCGCATTGGTTGGTGGACACATGCAGCGGCCCTGACTTGCATGATAGCGTCTGGTGTCCTCCTTCCCTTGATGGACCTTGTCTTTGGCAAATTTGTCACTGTCTTCAACAATTTCATAACCGGCAAAGCTACCCCGGCAGAGTTTCGTTCCAGCCTCAACGACTACACGTAAGCTTTTTACCCGCTAATGATTGACTCTCTATGTCATGTTCAACAGATGCTGACACAAGCTTTGGATTTTCAGACTATACTTTGTGTATCTCTTCATCGCCAAACTTGTCCTCGTATACATCTGGACCGTAAGTCTTGTTCACGTCTCGGATTTTATCTTGATCAGTCACTTACATACACCCCAAGACCCTTGCCTCCACCAACGCCATCAGGATTACACGGTCTCTTCGGATCGACTTCCTCAAGCAAACAATCCGCCAGGAAATTGCCTTCTTCGACCTGCCCGAGGCCGGATCCATCTCCAGCCATGTCACTACCAACGCCAACCTCGTCAACCAGGGAATATCGGAGAAGCTGGGCCTCGCCATCCAGGCTATTGCAACCTTCTTCGCCGCCTTTATTGTCGCCTTTGCGGTACAGTGGAAGTTGACCCTCATCACCATCTGCATCGTTCCCGTCATTGTCATCGTCACGGGTATCTGCATGGGCATCGACGCAAAGCAGGAAAACGAGATCATGACCATCAACTCTCAAGCATCAAAGCTTGCCGAGGAAGTATTTGCGAGTGTCAAGACAGCTCATGCCTTTTGGGCCTTCCCCAAGCTGTCGGGCAAGTATGCAGCTATTCTTGACGAGGCGAAAGCGGTCGGTGCAAGGAAGAGTCCGAACTACGCCGTCTTGTTCTCTGTCGAATTCTTCTGCGTTTACGCCGGATATGGTCTTGCTTTCTGGCAGGGTATCAGGATGTATAAGAACGGAGAGGTGTCAGAGCCTGGACAGATTGTCACTGTCATCTTTGCTGTGTTGCTCGCAGCCCAGGCGCTCACGCAGATAGCTCCACAGTCTGTCATTATCTCGAAGGCCGCCGCTGCCGCACATCAGTTGTTCCAGGTCATTGACCGTGAGTCACAGATCGACTCGTTGTCGGAGGAAGGCACCAAACCGGCCAAATGTCGAGGCGATATTGAACTCCAGGATGTCGTTTTCGCTTACCCTTCGAGACCGAATATCCGAGTGTTGCAGAACTTCAGCCTCACAATCCCGGCAAACAAGACGACGGCCATTGTTGGGCCGAGCGGATCCGGTAAGAGCACCATCGTTGGTTTAATTGAACGCTGGTTCTCTTCCTTGAGTGGCACTGTCACACTGGATGGCCGGAATATAGAAGAATACAACCTTCAATGGCTTCGAACAAACGTCAGACTTGTTCAGCAGGTAAGGATGCAGCGTTGTCTATCGTAAGCCTTCTAGCTAACATCGTTCACAGGAACCGGTTATGCTTGAAGGCACCGTCTTCCAGAATGTCGTGAATGGGCTGGCTGGAACTTCCATGGCAGATTTGAGTGACGAAGAGAAGCAGCGTCTCGTTGAAGATGCGTGCCGTGCGGCGTATGCTCATGAATTCATCGAGAAACTACCAGAGGTATGCCACATCACCATGACTCGCTGACCGTCTCTAACTTTCTCAGGGCTATCAAACACAAATTGGCCAAAGGGGCTCCATGTTGTCAGGAGGCCAAAAGCAGAGACTCGCCATCGCCAGAAGCGTCATTGCGAACCCACGCATTCTCTTGCTCGATGAAGCTACAAGTGCCCTTGATCCAAACGCTGAGCAAATCGTCCAGAAGGCACTCAACAATGTTGCCGTTGGCAGGACTATGATTGTCATTGCCCATAGACTCTCCACGATCCGAAACGCTGACAACATTGTGGTCATGTCCAATGGTCGTCTCATCGAGCAGGGTACCCATGATCAACTTGTTGCTATGGGAGGCACCTATTCACACCTCGTTCGGGTACAAGACCTCGGACAAGAACCTGATGATGACGAAGAATCCCCGAAAGACACTAAGGTCGAGGTTGAAGGAGGAGTAATAGCTAACACGACGTCAAACGTGGTTGAAGTTGTTCCCGATGTGAGCGCCTTGGACGAATCCGCGGCAAAGAAAGACGACATCAACCTTTTAAGCTGCTTGTTTATCATCATGCGAGAACAAAGAGTACTTTGGCCCGCTTTTTGTTGGGTGAGTATTTGCTGTCTCGCGGGAGGTAAGGTCCATGGCATCCACCATCTCATCGAAATCACGAACACTAACAGCAAATCCAGGGGTTACATATCCCGCTCTCGCCATCATCTTTTCCCGGATAATGGATGCCTTCGCCCTCGAGGGTGATAAAATGGTCGAACGAGGCAACTTCTTTTCTCTCATGTTCTTTGTCGTAGGCCTTGGCAACCTAGTTGCCTACGCGGTGCTCGGTTGGTTCTGTAACGTTACCGCTCAGGTTTGTCCCCATTGTTCCATCGTCGTGTGCGATCAAAACTGACCTTTTTTTTCCCTTCCAGCAAATGGTCCGCTTCTACCGGTACACAATCTTCGACTGCGTAGTCCGGCAGGATATGACCTTCTTCGACAAGCCGGGTAATTCTCCAGGCGCTTTGGTTTCCCATCTATCCAAGGAGCCGGATAGTCTGCACGAGCTTCTGTCCATGAACATGGGCGTCATCGCAATCGTAGTGGTCAACTTACTCTCCAGCTGCATTCTTGCCATTGTTATCGGGTGGAAACTTGGGCTCGTCCTCGTTTTTGGCGCTCTGCCACCTCTCGTCTTCTCGGGGTATCTGAGAATTCGGCTGGAGATCAAGCTTGATGATGATATTTCGGACAGGTTTGCGGACAGTACTGGTATCGCGTCTGAGGCTATAATGGCCATTCGTACCATCTCGTCACTTGCTATGGAACGGCAGATTCTTGACAGATATGAGAGCAGTCTGCGCTGTATCGCGGCGACGTCGGTCAAGAGCCTCACCTGGACGATGGTTTGGTACGCTCTGAGCCAATCGATTTCTTTTCTGTCGATGGCATTGGGCTTCTGGTATATATTTCCATCCTTACTTGCCTCAATCGGTTCAAGTCAGCTAATTTCGTGGTTAGGTACGGCGGCCGATTGGTTTCATATGGAGAGTACACCGTCACTCAATTCTACACAGTGTTCATCGCCGTCATTTTCTCCGGCGAAGCAGCAGCAACATTCTTTACTTACACCACAAGTGAGTCGTACCAATCAGTGTTCCTCTTTGCATCCTTCTAACTTCAAAATAGGCATTACCAAAGCACAACACGCTGCAAACTTCATCTTCCGGCTCAGGGACTCAGTTCGTCCCGAAAACAAGGACGATCACCCACCAGATGCCGAAAAGCGCAGCAATGGCGCCGTCTCGATAGACTGCCGAGCTCTCGAATTCTCATACCCTCTGCGCCCCAACGCCCGAGTCCTCAAAGGAGTCTCAGTCAACGTATGTACACCCTCAACTCCAATTTGCCGGCCAAATTCCGTATACTAACGTCAATGTCAACACATTCAGATCCCACCAGGCCAATTCGTCGCCTTCGTCGGCGCCTCCGGCTGCGGCAAAAGCACCGTGCTCTCTCTTTTCGAGCGCTTCTACGACCCGACCAGCGGCACCATATTCTTCGACGGCGTCGACTACAAACAAATCCACCTCGGCGCTTACCGCAGCAACATTGCGCTAGTCCAGCAAGAGCCGGTGCTCTACCAGGGATCGATAAGAGAAAACATCGCGATGGGCGTAATTGACCATGGCGAAGCCACAAGGGTATCAGACGAGGAAATCCTCGAGGCCTGTCGCCAAGCCAACATTGACTCCTTCATCGCTTCTTTACCCGAGGGTCTAGCTACCCCCTGCGGATCACAAGGTCTGCAGTTTTCTGGCGGACAGAGGCAAAGGATCGCTATTGCGCGCGCGCTGATTAGGAAACCGAGATTACTGCTGCTGGATGAAGCGACGAGTGCACTGGATACGGAGTCGGAGAGGGTGGTGCAGGCGGCGCTTGATGCTGCTGCTAAGGGCGAGGGTGATGGAGATGGAAGAAAACGGACGACGGTGGCGGTGGCTCATCGGCTGTCAACTATAAAGGCCGCGGATAGGATCTTTGTGTTTTCGTATGGAAGGATTGCGGAGGCGGGGACGCATGAGGAGTTGCTGGAGAGGAGGGGGATGTATTATGAGATGTGTTTGGGTCAGTCGTTGGATGGGTGATGCATACCTACAAATACATAGACTTGTGCTGTCGTTGTTACCTACCTATACAGCGACGACAATAATAGAGTTTCAGTTTCTGTCTGTCGGGATTCTTTTTCTCGTCTGTCATCGGCCCACAATTCCATGGCATGTTTCGGGCCATCTCCGTCCGTGGACTGAAACAATGACGAACTTCGCGTGGTGTTTCCGCATTTGTGTAACATCGACTTTCCCCCTAATGCTACTGTCCCGTTCGATAATTTCTCCGAACGGATCGATGGCATGATGCCACCACTGAGAAATCGGGAGTTGTTTCATCCTCCCTTTTTAACCGATTCCCCACATCCTGGGACACGATCCCTCATTCGGGCGCGTGGTATTCTTCTCAACTGACCAGGAACGACATTGAAGAGAATTTCTTGGTAGGACGCCGTCGATTCACATGTGTGTTCAAGAGTCGTATTTTCCTGGGATATGGTACCATCCTCGAATTGGCGCCGGAACCTCGGAGCCGAACTCGCCTTCAAACTGTATAAAGAACAATGTCATTACCTACCCTCCAGCCATCCAGATGCTTTCCTTTGCTTGACAAGCATACCGTGACCAACGTTTTGTGCTCAACCCTCCCGCCCTCCACCATGCGGTTTTCTTCCACGACATTGATCGCCGGCCTCGCTGCTGCGAGTGTTGATGCGCGGAGCGTGAATCCCGTCTATAAGCGAGCAACGCCTACCGTTTACCTCGCCGGTGACAGCACGACGGCCAAGACCGGAGGACTTCTTATGGGTAAGGAACCACCTAATCCAATTCCTCTTCCCTCTTTTTTCTCCTTTCAAAAACTCCTCATTATCAGTGTCCTAACAACCTCCCCTCCCCTGCACAGGATGGGGTGAATACCTCCCCCAACTCCTCACCATCCCGGTAATCAACAAAGCCATCTCCGGCCGCTCCGCCCGCTCCTACACCAACGAAGGCCGCTTCACCGAGCTCGCCAACCTGGTGACCACGGGTGACATCGTCGTCATCGAGTTCGGCCACAACGACGGCGGCTCTCCCAACTCCGCCTCCGACAACGGCCGATCTGACTGCCCCGGCACCGGCTCCGAAGTCTGCACCTCCGGCAAGACGGGCGAAAAGGTTTACACGTTCAATTACTACGTCGAGACCGCCGCCAAAGCAATCATCGCCAAGGGCGCCAGCGTCGTCTTCTCCTCCCAGACACCTAATAATCTGTGGGAGGGCGGGAGCTATGGCGGGTATGGAACCCCCGTGAGGTTCGTGGGGTATGCAAGCCTCGCGGCGAAGAATTTGGCCGGGACGGGGAAAGCCAGTTTTGTGGATCATTATCAGGCTGTGGCGAATATGTATTTGAAGTTGGGAAACACGAAGACAAATAGCCTGTATCCCAGCGATCATACGCATACGAGCCCGGAGGGAGCGGATCTTGTGGCGAAGGCGTTTGCGCAGGCGGTTAAGTTGGCTTGGAATGGGACGACGCCTTTGAAGGGGTATTTAAAGGCGGGGAATCCTACTGTTTTCTAAAAGAAGGAGAGGTTAGCTCTAGAAAGCCTAGATCGATTGAAGTCGTCTTTGAGTTTTTAATTTGTCTGCCCGTCGTTACGCAAATAAGCGGACCGTTCCGAAAGCCGGGGAAGATGATGTGCAGTAGGAGGTAAAAGGTACCTGGGTTTTCATCCACTCGGGTACCTTGCAGTGAAACAACAAAGAGGCCAAGAAAGTGCCACGAGGAAGGGCGTTGCTTGTGTCACCTGTTGTGACCTGGGTGTACCTTATGTTTCCTTTTTCCAATATATTTCTGTTTGACAACGCCGTTGTGATGAATAGATCTACACCTTGCCGTTCGAGGTCTCCACGATATCGTGTTGATGCGGCAGATGGCGGAGTGTGTGGAGGAGGTGATTGCGAAGGCTACTTTGGTTCAGTGAAGGTGTATAAGAGTGAGCACCAATGAGATTAAGGATTAATAGGTACGGTTGCAAAGCGTTATGTTAGGTTTGAAAGTCATCCCATTATTTTCATTACGAATCTCTTGTAGTACAGTGCTTCCGCGCAACATCAGCATTGAACCGCTCGGAATCTCATGACCAGCCCCATGATCGAGCAGGACACTCGGGCCCCGACACAGCCCCGCAAGTCTCATAGAAGCCGCTAGATCTGGGTCCTTGCGGCCCACGATGTTGGCCACCGGGATAGGAAGCTTGAAAGTGGAAGCCTTCCGGTCTTCTTCTTCTTCTTCTTCTTCGCCACCACGGTCATCAGGATCCAGGTACTTGATCGTTCCGGAACGAAGCGAGTCTTCGCAGAGCGGAGCGCCGGCACAGATGAAGATGGCAAACGAGAACGGGGACGATGAAGCGGTATACGTGTGGGAAGAAACCATGGAAGCAGTGGCGGCGGTGGTGCCCGTCCCCTTGTTACTACTAGCACTGACACTGACGTTGTTGCAAAAACATGAAATGAGCATGGAGGCTAAGGCGGCGCCTTGTGAGAATCCCATGACGCCGTCGAAAGGGCCTTCGTCTGCGAGGTATGTACTCAGGTCATCGAGTGCTTGCAGGATGCTTTGGGGGGAGGTTGGGTCGTAGTAGGCATAGTAATCCGTGTTTGGAAAGCGAGCAGCAATACCTGGATAGTTAGATGTTTCAACGATCAGCCAGGCGACCTTGAGTTTCCAGGAGTAAGAGTACTAAGTCATGCAGCAGACTGGGGATTGGACTGGCCGTACCTGGTGCAGGTGGGCTCTCCACGCCGCCTTCGACGAACTCAAAGGTATGTAGATTGTCACATCCACGTAGAGATCTCAGTCCGGCGGTTTGGGTCGCGAATATCTGAGTGGAAAAGCCAAGAACTCGTCAGCGGAGGTTAACGTAGTAGGAATATTCAAAGAGAATTGCATGGCTAAGCTAGTTGGACGTACATCGCTGCTTGTACCCATTCCGTGAAGACATAGAATCCGCATCGTGTCTTGGGTCCAGCAAAGTGTGGGAGCAGACAAGTGTTGGACGATCAGAGAGAGAGGAGGAACTTGAATGTCTGATAGGCGATGTGCTAGAGTGACATATGCTTTTGGTACAACATCATCTGGAACCAGTATCAAACAAAACGGGCACGCTTATATTGTGATGGATGTCCAGATGGGAGAGGAAAATTGATCATTTCTGCTCTTATCTGTGTCCTTAACAGCGCGCGTAAAACTTGGTAGATCGATCCTCACACGGTCTCTCTGACATGACCTTGGGCCAATGCCAGGGAACCCAAGGCAAATAACACTACAGTTGCCAATAAAAGCCATTGGTCATAGTTGTTAGCCCGCTATCGGGACATGCGGGCGTCAGCCGTCTGAAGGTGCATAGGGGATAACTCGCGCCCCCTACCTCCGTTGAGATCTTTGACATGGGATGACGTTGATTGCTCCGCAGGATCCAGCTCAAACCGAAGACCCCAGTCGTACATGTATTCCTCAATCAAGTCAGCAGCGAAATGTTTTCCGCGTGAGGCAACATACGCGATACGTTGCATGCGCCGTACATTCCGCCCAATTTCACCGTTGGCATCGAGTAACATGGCAGAGATTATGGATGCCAGTTGGGCGGGTGTGAAGGTGTCTTTGTCAACACCCTTGGCAACGCCAGCGGCCACCAAGCGAAGACTGCTTGTATCTGGTCGCCGTAAAAGGGCATAGAGACCATTGGAACACCATGGAATAGAGCCTCGTTGGCTGACTATGGCCCGGCATGGGTCACAAAAAGAGTGGTTGAACGGATGGTCCAACACTGCCCTCCGGGGGGCATACTCCAGGATGAGCCAAGATGGGTGTTGGTTCGCCAAAAGATGACCGACGGTATATTGATCCTTTGATCCTTCGAGCACGGCTGGGTATGGCCTTTGAGGGTCGAGTCCGTCGCGGGTGGGACCCCGCAGAGCCCAGATGACGCCGTCAATCGAACCCTGCTCAAGAGCACAGCAAAGCCCTCGTATCAGCCTGTCCACTTTCTCGGACGTAAGGATGACATGGGTGCCAAAGGTAACATAGACGACGGAGGTCTTGGTGTTGAGGAACTTGTTAGTAGTGTCATCGAGCGGGGCGTAGCTGTCTGATAGAAGAGGACCAACGGGTTGCAGGAGCGGCGGGACATCCTTTGCGGGTTCGAGGCCCCCAGAACGAGTTGACGAGCACGAGGTTGTCCGGTTTGGGCTTAAGGGACGGCATAGAGTGGACGCCAGCCTGCTTGCGCATAGACCGGGTCCAGAGAAACAGGTGGAGAAGCTGGGGCGCATATCGAACGGGATAGGTCTGGTCGTAGAGGCGATCCCACATGGAGGCATGCTCGCTGGTTAGGCAACGAACTTGTGTACCAGGTTCGCCGGGAATCCAGGAATGGGGCGCCATGAGCCAGGGCATCTGCGGCCACATGGAGGCGAGCGGGATGCAGCAATGCTGAGCAACATCACGAGCAGCCTCGACCTGGTAGTCGGAAAAGATGAAGTCGGGGCGGCTGACGTGGGTGACGACATGGAGCAGACGGCGGTAGACCTCGGGCCACCAAGAGTCGTAGAACTTTTTGCACTCGATCATCTCATTACGACCGCGCTGCGTCTTGTTGTCCCATCTGCTGAACTTGTCGTAAAGCTGGCGGTCCTCGCTGGGTGTGACGGCACGACCGACCAGGTGGACGGTTGAGACAAAAGGGTATGCCGCAACAAGGTCGGCACGCCCCTCAAGAGTCGCGAACTCGATGACATGGCCACGGGCGGCGAGAATGCGGCAGATTTCCAGAATAGGAGCTGTTATTCGCCGTGGTTAGCTAGGTAACATACATTATCACATAAAGAAAGATGCGGTGGGAAAGCGGAAGATGAAGCCATTGATGCGAGATTGAGGGAACGGCTGCATGGAATGGAAGGATGTTGGATGTTTGATGTTTGTCGAGATGCAAGTAAGACTCGCGGAAGAACTACAAGTAGGGGACGAACTGGGCAGGAGAAGTGGAAGAACAAGGGAAGTGGACGGGAATGGAAGAAGCGACGTCGGAAATAAGTTGACACCCCCACCCAAGCCAGACTAGAACGTGCATAGAACGTGGACTACTGTAGGGCTGAGCTTGGATCGGGCCGGTCAGTGGAGGTTTCCAGGGGCATGCACTAAACTTACCCGAGTTTGTAGTGGATCCGCCAACCGTGACCACCACCAGAATCTTGCGAGGGGGGTGCGGGTCAAAGTGCGATGCAGGAGCCATGGATGTGATGGACCGAAGGATGCTGTGCCGGTCAAGGACGTTTTGGCGAGAAGCGATATTACTTCTTTTAGAGTCGGATACCTGTAGATACTGAAGAACAGGGAGGGATTTGAGGTGAAAAATCCTTCTGGCCATCTGGTCACCCTCTGGGATTATTATAGCCATTGGCTTCACGTTAGGTGACCTATGCTCTAACTACCTTAGGTATGCAGGTTCAAGTAAGATAGGTTACAATCCTTTGTTTAGGTTATATCAAGCATCAAGTATAGGTAGCTTATGTGTGTATTGATACTCTACTCGCTTACCTACCGCTATGCCAACAATTAATTGGTCGTAACTTGCAAAGTTGTACCCCCTACCTACGTTGTGGCCGCCCTTCCGTTAGCAGAGGTACGTACCCGTCCACCCCTTGCAAGAAGGCTGTTTATCCGCTCTCTTCCCGTTGGATCCTCGTTTCTGGACCCTTACCATTACAGCACTGGTCTTGGGGCTACATGGATGTTGTTTGCCTATTCGCTGATGTTCCTGACTGGAATGATGGGTCACTGACGGTCTGCCTCTACAACGTGGTGAGCTCCTTCGTTCGTTTTGACATCAGACGTCGGCGATTTCATTCAAGCCTACAACCTCACAGCTCATACATCACATGCCCTCACTACACCACTCACTAACATCTTCTTACCATGCTGTCCAAAGATGTGCCATCAGACCCATTAGATTCGAAAGCAGCGCCGCAGAACTCAGCATCAACAGTATCGTCGTCACCTTCATCACATGAACACAACCCCGACGGTGCCAGCACCGAGTGCGAGCAGCAGAGCGAGGGCCCCTTCATTTCCGGGTGGAGGAAACACGTCTTGACCTTTGGCATCTGGATAGCTCTCTTCCTGTCGACACTCGAGACCACCATCGTGAGCACCTCGCTCGTGTCCATCACCAACACGCTCAGCGGCTTTAACCTGCGCGATTGGGTTGTCACCGCCTAGTTCATCACGTACACAGGCTTTCTGATTATATATGCCAAACTCGGAGATGTCTTCGGGCGAAAGACCATGTACCTACTTGGTCTCGGCATCTTTGTCATTTTCTCATGTCTTTGTGGTGCTTCCACCAATATCGTCGAGCTGCAAGTACCAACCAACGAACGGACCCCTTTTCCAAGCTAGGTGGTGGCTCACTTACTGACCGCGGCATCATAATCATATAGCATTATCTTCAGGGCCTTCCAAGGGATGGGTGCTTCTGGTATATATTCCATGACCATCGTGATAGCGCCGACTCTGGTTCCCAAGGCCGAGTTCGGCAAGTACATCGCCATAATCTCAACTGTCTTTGCACTTGCAAGCATCCTTGGACCCATCTTGGGTGGTGTAGTGAGTGCAAACGGCAGCTGGCGCTGGGTGTTCTTTCTCAAGTGAGCTCTTCCTATCTCCTTCGGTTTCGAGATAACAATGTGTCTTTGCATGTGCCCGGCGCTAACCAACGGAAAATAATTCCATGAGTATTCAGTGGCCCAGCCGGAGGTCTAGCATTGGTTCTTCTAGCATGGCTCCTTCCAGGTTCCAATCAAAACAACAAAAACCCGCAGCAACCTCTTCTTGCCTTGCTGCGCAGCAAGGTTACTTCCTCTAACCTGAGCAGGGTCGACTTCGCCGGCGTAGTCCTCCTTCTCGCGTCGTCTATGCTCATAGTATTTTCTCTCGAGAGTGGCGGGACAAGATATCCCTGGAGCAGCCCAGCCGTCATATCGACACTTGTTCTTGCCTTTGTGACTGGCATCCTGTTCTTTCTCTGGGAACGATCGAAATGGGTCAAGGAGCCGGTCTTCTCGCCCCGTTTGCTCAAAGGTCGGTTGATGCCGGCCATGCTTGCGTATGTCATGTCATTTTGTCTACCTCTTCTACCCATTAACACCTACCTTCTCTACAATGATTGACTGATCACTCACTTACTCTCCGTTCCATTTGGAAAACAGTTCCGCTTTCTTCATCGGCTTCCCCTTCACAGCCATCGTCGTCAACATCCCCCAAAGTCTGCAAGCCGTCTACGGATATTCCCCCCAGAAAGCCGGAATTGCTCTTCTGCCGCTGCTCCTCCTGTCGCCCGTCGCGACTGCTGTGTCTGGGTACCTGACATCTAACCGGAACGTTCCGCCGGCCTATGTCATTCTCGTGGGGTCGGTTTTCCAGCTCATTGGCGTAGGCCTGACCTGCTTGCTTCCGACTCTGCCCATCAACAAGGCAGGAGGCGCTCATGTTCCAGCGAGCCAATACGGCTTTGAAGCCATTATGGGCATTGGCTTTGGCTTGACTGTTAGTACTATCTTGACATTGGCGCCTTTGGTGGTGGATTCCGCGGATCTCCGTAAGTTTGTTTCCTTGCTTTCATGCTTCCCCCTTAGCATTAATACACTCGGTAGTTCTATGCTCGTTGATTAGTCCCGGCGGCTGCTGACCTTAAACCTGTAATCAACACAGCCGTAATGATGGGTGCTCTCACCCAAGTCCGTGTCCTCGGAGGAACGATTTCCCTCGCAGTTTGGTACGTTTCATTTCCACACCACTTATTCTTCACTTCGCCACATCCCACCACAATCTCTATACCTAGTAGGTATCCTGACTGAAACGCATTTTTAAAACTGTACAGCTCAACCCTACTCAATAACCACGTCGAAAGCAAGCGTCCGAGCCTTCTGGACCCTTCACGCGTCGCAGAGATTTCCGAATCCCTTTCCGCAATCCAAAACCTCCCATCAGAAGAGCAAATTGCAGTCAGGACGGTCTATGCAGAAGGATATAACAAGCAGAATATATTGCTGACTGCGTTCTCTGGTGTGGCATTTATCTCTTGCTTGTTGTTGTGGGAGAAAACTCCTAGGCGACCGAAGTCTCCGCCTTCGGAAGTAGCTTCCAAGTCTTAGTTGGCTCCGTTTGGATGGATGACAGAGGGCGGCGAGATAACGGCGAGCCTGGTGACGGTGACGGTGACGGTAACGATGATTATGAGATGAATGCAGCGTGCTTAGAACCACTCATTGCTGAACATTGGGCGTCTAATAAGTCAGAGACATAAGGGCAAGCTTGTGCAGACACCATTGAAATTGTATTCCATCCACCAATCTAACTTATCTACGCCTTATGTGTCGCTTTGATACTTCTGTATCCGTATCTAAAACCTGACTGAGCAGCAGCGGGGGGCATCGCCTCACAAAACCTCCACCTTGACATGACACTGTTGCGGGCTGCGCAGCACCTTTTGCCGACCTTCCATCCCACTCAACGGTTCTGGCAACGGCAGAAATCTGAAGCTGAGCGTAAGAAGCACGATCACCATTCTCAGTTCCTGCATCGCAAGTCGACGGCCTGTAGTACAAGGTTTCCGTTAGCATGGAATCATGGATGGAGATCGCGTGCGAGTGGGAGATTCTGAAGTGATAACTCCATGGCCATCAATCGAACACCACAATATGCCAATGGATACAGTAGTATGAGGGCCCCGAGGAGGTTGACCAAATATGAAGGAGAATAAGGTACCGAGAGAACTAAAGGAAAGAAAAGAAAGGAAAAGGAAGAAACCCGGGGTAGATACTCACCAAAACACCCTCTCTGCCCCGCCGAGAAAGCCAAAACCGGCAATGCATTTGGATCAAACACTTCTTCTTCTTCCCCGTTTTCCATTTCCTCCTCTTCCCTAGATGTATCTTGGCCCCCACTTCTCACCATCCTCCTCCTCACCAGCCAGCGCTCCGGCTCGAAACGTTCCAAGTCCCGCATTGCTCTTCCATAACCTCCTGCTCCTGTAAGTCCCTTCAACCGCTTTTCCATCGCCACCCTCGAAGTCTCCGCCCTTCGACTCTCATTATCATAATACGGCTCCGTAACCCTCGAGTTACACATAACATGCGTCCCCTTGGGCACATTGTACCCCAATATATGCGTGTCGACGGTGGTCACTGCGCACAATCAGCGGAACCGTGGCGGCGAGCCGGTTGGTTTCGGCTATGATGGCGTCTAGGTAGGGGATTTGGGTGGTGGAGGAGAGGATCTCGGCGGCGGAGGGAGGACTGGAAGCGCTGGATGACGGGAAGGCGGCTCGAAGGTGTTGGCGCAGACGGGCTTGCGAGGATGGGTGGTGGGCCATGAACTTGACGAACCAGGAGAGAGTGTTTGCTGTTGTTTCGTGGCTCTGTTTGGTTTTTGGGAGTTAGTCGGTGTTTACCAGGTAGGATAGGTGAGCGGAATGTTGCTGTCCTGGGGGTGAGTGGATTTGAGTGGAAAGGAAACCAAAAATACGTACAGCAACTAAAAGCATAAGAAGCTCATCCTGCATCTCGAGGTTCTCCTCTGGCGGTGGGGGAGTAGTACCCCGTCTCTCTGAAGAGATCATCTCGCGGCGAAGAACGAGGTCCATGGCACACGTGTCATGCTCATGTTGCTCATTCGCCTCCTCCTGAGAGTGAGAGTCGAGATTTGATGACAGCTGAAGAGCCTTGAATCTTACATATGCGCTCTTCAGGATACGCCGTATCTCCCGGTTCTTGATCCTTTCGTACCTGCGGTACGTAGGCGTCTGACGAATCAGCCAGTGGTGCAACACCGGCATTGGGCTGGCCATGATACGCTCGACACTCTTGTTGAGGTACTGCATGGCTTCGTACAAGTCCGATCGCTCAGTCACTGGCATATGTGCCGGCTGGTCCTCGTCGTCATATTCTTCTTCTGTTTGAAGGATATGCTGCTGCTTTTGGTGGCAGTCCACATCTTTCGCAACAGCCTCAATCTCCGATCGGATGCCACCCAGTTCCGAGCCCAATACAGCAACCCAAATAGCATCAAAAGCAGCCGTCTCCAGATCATGATGTGCTTCAAAGGGGCGGCCGCCACCGCCCACGCGGCTCTTGAGCCTCCACAGCTTGAACAGCTCCAGCGTGGACCGGTAAATATTGAGCGCCACCACACTCCTCAAAAAGGCCGGGCTCATGACGTCCACCCACAGGCGGCGCTGGGCTTTGAACTCGTGCTCGGTCGGCTTGACGATGCTGGCCCGCGGCAGCACGGTCCGAAAAAAAGGCGACGGTGCTGGGAGCCCGGTCGAACTCGTGCGTGCGGCGCAGCAGGATGTCCTCGGTCTCGCGCGCGTCGTCGACGAAGACGAAGGGCTTGCTGAAGGGCCGGAGGAAGAGCTGGATTACTGGTGACTTGAGACGGCGGCATTGGGAAAAACACCATGCTGAGGTCTCTTTGGTTCGCCGGACTGAGGTTATGAGGTCGGGGATGTCTCCGAGGATACGGTGGGAAGCGGTTTGGTTGTAGGGGATGCCGGGGATCGGTTGGGGATATACTATCCGGTGGGCTAGAAGGTAGTAGCAGATTGGAAGTATGAGAGCCAAAGAGAGTAGAATGGAATCAAGAAGATTTAATGCCATGGTGATGGTAGGTAGTCAAGTCTTGTCGGGTTCAAAGTTGTACCGCTCATTATTCCCCGGAGCCAAAGGCAAGAGCGACCATTGATTTATATGATCCGTTGTCAGCGTGCGCATGGTTTAATCGCCGAAAGAATCGAAACATGTTGTGACAAGCTTGCACATCAAGAAGAGGAAGTCATTACTGAAGCTGAGGCACCGGCATCAATGTCAGAAAGAGTGACGGGGCTAGGTAGTAGGTACCTACTGTGTGTCAAGGGGGGGTATAAATTTTTATGCTGTTCAGGATGCAACCAACCGTGTCAAGGTCCCAAGGATCCGAGACCTTGTAAGCGGTAGGTAGTCGCAATCCCCAATATCTTAATATATGGGAATACACTCTCGTGATCGTTCTTTCCGACATGATCATTCGAAAAATGCGAGGGACTATGAGGACCGGATGCAACATGGATCGCTGCGGAAGTCGTATCCCACCATTCATGATGAGAGCAAAGATGCAGCATTGTGTGTCTTTCCTACATAAGTAGTTAGTCCGTTGCATTGTTCAACAGCTTAACAAGGGCCGCTGGTCTAGTGGTATGATTCTCGCTTAGGGTTCAATCCTGAGCATTCTTGCGAGAGGTCCCGGGTTCAATCCCCGGGTGGCCCCATTCTTTTTTACTTTTTTGCCCTTTTGCTTTTTGTACTCCTGTTTCTTTTCCCTTTCTTTTCTGTCTTCTTCCTTACTTTCCTTTTTTTTTGTCGCCTTTTCTTGTTTTACGTCAAGTCAATACCGATATCGGAGCTGCGGGTGTTCCGACGACAGATCCCGTCCTGGCTAAAGCCTAAAATGCGCGGACCGTGCCGTCCCGTCTGTTCCGTTGTTTAGCGGGCTACAAGTCTACAACAAAACCGGATGACGGAATCTACAGCAAGAGCACATATCACGAGAACATTCAACTCGGACTCTGCATTGATCGAAGTCGGTATTCTCATCGCCTATCCATGCTAGAGGTAGTTATCTCACCATAACTAGTCTGCTATCATAAAGTATTCTGCCACTTTCAGGCTTTCTTTGCATGAAGGAATCTTCCAGTCTCACCACTGAAATATTCGCTGCTATCCTCCACAGCCCGCCCGAGTAAATGCTGCTGCACTTCCAATCTCTGTGACTGATATGAGAAGACAATGAGAAAAACCGATCGTTGATAAAAGAAATCGTAACGAAAGTTTTTTTTTTTAACGAAGGGGTCCAAACATAACACCCTCCAAAAATCCAAACCACCAGCTTTTGGCCGCAATCCCGGGCCTTCCTAGATAGATTGATCTGCATCACACATCCTCAAACATCGCTTCTGACTCTTTTGGGAAAACCAAAGGAAAGAGAAGGAGAGGTTCTCGTAAACTCTTTTCGTCTCTTCTTCTTCCTTTTCAAAATCTCTCTTTTGGAACTAAAAAACTCAGCTCCTGTCAATGCGTAGAAGAAAGGGTAGTAGGACATAGACAAGGTCAAACTCCTCTTATCTTCCTATGGCATGTCTTAAATGCTGATTTGGCAATGGGCTTGATTTGGCTGACGGATGATTTGGCAATGGGCTTGATTTGGCTGACGGATGATTTGACAGACGGATGATTTGATAGACGGATGATTTGATAGACGGATGATTTGATAGACGGATGATTTGCAGAGACTTCGGCTGATTTGGCCAATGACTTGGGCATGCGGGTAAGAGAGGAACCCGCTATTGATGATACTTTCCCACTCTAGGCTACAAAAGTGGAGGTGACCTTTCCAGTAGCCTTTGCGCGAGCGAGAGTGATTACTTCGACGCTTGTGTCGAGGCGAGTAGAGGTGATGGTGCTGGGATCAACGGTAGCCGTGGTGACAGTAACAGGTCCACGAGTGCTCAAGGTGCTGGTACCAGCTCGCGTCGTCGAGGTTAGTGTTGTAGTGCGGCTAGTGCTTGTAGTTGAAGAGCGAGTGGTGAAAGTCGTTCGGGTAGAAGTAGTGCCGGACCGGCTTGTTGTGCTCGTCGTTGCGGGACGAATAGTAGAAGTGGTGGAAACCGTCCTAGTAGTAGTGGTTCCGGCCCGGTGTATTATATTCGTAGTTGCAGGGCGGGTGGTTGAAGTGGTGGAAATTGTCTTTGTAGTGGTGGTGCTGGCCCGGTTTGTTGTATTCGTGGCTGTAGGGCGAGTAGTTGAAGTGGTGGAAATTGTCTTAGTAGTAGTAGTACCGGCCCGATTTATTGTATTTGTAGATGTAATACGAGTAGTCGTAGTCGTACTCGTGCTTCTCGTTCCACGCCGCCGGAGGATCGGTGATTGAAGAGTGGGAGAGGCAGTTGGAGTCGTGCACAGGCTAGGGTCGCGCACGTATGCGTAGCCGACCGTGTTTCCATCCCCAGGAGTAAAAGATGGGAGCTGTTGTAGCTGGAGTTAGTCGTCTAAGCCTTCCATTTGCGCTTCATGAGCAGCAGCTACCACTTACAGCAAATTCATGAGTGTATAGGGTGCACTGGATGCCCTCGAAGACGCCATTGTTACTGACTAAGTAAGAAATGACGAAGTTCTATGGGGAAAATCACGTCAGCCATGCCTTTCGGTTCTCGATCTAGACTTAAGACTTACGCAAGAAGTGTATGATCCATCAGCGGCAGGATGTGCCTTGTTATAGTCAGTAGTGGTCTCGCAATAGGCAATGCACTGCTCCGCGGTGACCGTATAGTTGGCCGATAGAAAGCGGCTGCCTGTCTGGGTGTAAGCGGACACTCTGCGATGTTTGCGGGGCCAATAACTCTACTCACCCAAAAAGGGATCCGAACCGTCTGGGCCAAGGGGAGCACGAAGGGTACGATTCCCAATCGCAACGGGGCTCAGATAGCCGGGAACCGGAAAGGGAACTTGGTCTAGTGCCCGAAACTCGGAGCTCATCAGAGGCCGAGGCATGAAGAGCCCCAAGGCCACGGCCAACTGGCCGACAGTTGGCCCTCATTTTGTCAATCTGTTTCTGCCCAAACGCCCCCGGTGAAGCTTACGAAGAGAGTCGATGGTTTGGAAGAACTTGTGAGTGAATGAGATGGGTGAGAAACGGACCAGCAGAGAAGAGGGTACCGAGTTCCTTTATCTGTCCATCCCTCAACGTGTCAAGACCTTGTATGCCATGTTCAGCAAACGTCATCTGCAAGATTGATTGATGTCCAAGCTTGTAAAATGCTGTAAAGCTACGCCTCGCGCATCCTTCTTGCTGCTGCTTGGAAGATGAAGTGTCCTGTTGCAGGAGCATGGCCTCTGGGCGCCGAGGGGACACGAAGATGGTAAGTTGTTATCGATATGATCCTGGAAGCTTTGGTCCGCTGGTATCCAAAGCGACTGCATTAGGCAGGCTGGCAGGCTCGTTGTAACAAAAGGTGGCCCAGAGGGACGACCAGAGCCCGGATATGTTGGGTGGCAACATGCTTCACGACGTGCGGAAGTGGAAACATCTCACCAGTGGCCAGTCGCCAGTCTCCACCGGTCAACAACATGATACCAACTGCAATGCCATGTCTTGATATTTCAGTCAAGCAAGCATGTTTGTAGGGGCGCGGCGGATATCATGGAAATCAGTCAACGATGGAAAGCATGCGCGATGGTATCCGAGCAGATGAAGCCGCTTCTGTGAGCGTAGCCAAGCCAAGACAGCCTCGCTTCACGGTACGGAAGCTTGGAGCCACGCACGGCGTCATGGACGGATGATGAGAGCTGCGAACCAAAGCATGAACAGCTTGATGACTTGATGGCTATTGCTCCTTGGCTGATTGGCCACCCAGGGTATACATGCGTGAGGGTAAAAGGAGGGAATGGGATCTCAACTTGGAGATGCTGATGGGCATGGCATGAACCTTGGCCAGAATCCGGAACGTCTCAAGACCAGTTTCAGTCACTGACTGGCAAGCTCACGTCGAAAGACATCCGGACTGTGGCAGTTTCAAGAGCCTGCGAGAAAAAATTTGTTGCTTTTGGGCCTGTTCATGACGACGTTGGGGCAAGGTCTGGCTGAGGTGCTTCCAGGTTGCAGAGGAAGAGTTGATGAAACTGTCATGTAGGTAACAAGCATCACAACCTGAAAGAAGCGCTGCCAAGTGAAGGGCGTGGGTCTGGGCAGTCGTGAGAGGCGATATTGTTGACGTGACGAGGCGTTCGCCGGTGTGGTGTGCAGTGTGCGTAGATTGGTGCGAGGGCCCTGTTTATCGGTGTTAGAGCCGCAGGTGAGAAGCAGGTAACTGTCCGTCTGCTGGCTGGTAGAGAGATGGAATGGTGCTGAATTCGACAGTCACTGGCAGGTGCTGCTACATTGTGCTCCTGCGTCGTTGTTGGTTTTGGCGTCTACCATGCAGCTTCAAAAAGGGGCAGCTGCGATGATTGTAAACAAAAAGCGCACGGCCCAGGCGAGAGTCGAAATGGAAAAGAAAAGACTACTGTAGAATACGAGTACGAGCAGGGGTCAAAATGTATGTACGAAAAGTAGGGTGCAGACTGTGTATTGTGTAGAGATCTGCTGGGAAAATCCCTTATACAGAATCTCTAATATTAGGGTTTTACTAGTTATGCCAGCAGGCCTAGATTATATAAGATAGGGCGGTTTGACTACCCCTATTACTTCTTTTATCCGATATACCTCCCTAGTTGAATTGGATTTAATTTAGGAAGTTGGCGAAATTGAAGTTATTTATAGATCTATACCTATTTTTTCAATTTCTTCTAGCAATTACCTTTAAAGGTATCGCCCGCAGTCGTATATTATAGATATAGAAGGTTAATAGTATTATTTCCAATAAGCGGGGTCCTATAATTTAGTAGCTAGAGCGTTAAGGTAAAGTCTTAGTTAATTATCTACTATCTCTTAAGTATTTTTAATAGTATAATTAATAAATTATTATTAAATATTATATTTAAAGGTTGTAGGTTCGAACCTTGCCGGGACAAATCTTTTTATTTTTTTTTACTTTATAGAGATTATTATATTAGAGCCTTTTAATTTTATAAAGGTCCTCTCAACCGTATTATATAGGGAGGCAGTTTATACCTATATTAATATTTATCTTTTCTTTTTATCGTTTAAAAGGTTTCTTCTCTTTAGTCCTCCTTATTAATCTTTACGATTAGGTAATTTACTTTAATTGTTAATAGTTCCCTCTTTTCTCCTCTTATCTTTTTAATATCTACTATATTAAACTACTTTATAAATTTGAGGTATTTACGTAAATCCAACGCCTTCGTTAATTTATTAGTAATTATTTGCCTTATTAATATATAGTATATATCGATAATATTTCGCTATTATTTTTTTCTAAGTTAATAATTGTAAATATTAATATATTTGAGTTTAGTTTAGAATTTAGAGTTCTCCTTAGTAATAAAGCGGATTATTTATTTGTTATTATAATTGAAGGGTACGATTTTGAATTCAAGCCGAAGGGTAAGAGAGTCGAAGAGCTTTTTTACTTATATATTTTTTTTTATTCTTTAAGCGAGGGATAGTAGTTTAGCTTCTATTATTAAAGTTGTTATTATATTTTACTTATTAATTCGCTAATTAATAATATTATTAAATAATTATATTGCGAAACCTTAGGAGCTTTATCGATTCGAAGAGTTGTTAGTAAAGGATAAATTAGTATAGATTTCGAAGTTATCGCTTCTTTTTAATTAGAGGGTATAGTAATTGGTATTACGAAAGTAGGCCTTTAACCGTTAGATTGCCGAATAGTAAACTTACCCCGGATTAGTAAGGAAACGAATTAATCGGGATAAAGTAAAAGAAATATCTAGTTTAAACATAGTCTTTCCTTGGGCGGAGCCTAAATTGCCCAACGAAGACAGTGAAGCGCTTAAGAATTTATATTTTTAAAAATATTTTAAAAGTCTTTATATTTTTCAAAAAGCGAATTTTGAAAAAAAAAAATTTATTTCTTAAATATCTTATATTATTCGTTAATTTCATTTTTCCTCTAAAATTTTTTTTATTTTAAATTTTTTTATAAATTTTTTWATTTTTTKTAAATTTTTTTTTTTTTTTTTTTAAATTTTTTTTTTTATTAAATTTTTTTTTTTTAATTTTTTTTTTTTTTTTTAATGGAATTTTTTTTTT
>RAPC01000110.1:0-57639 GCA_009806235.1 Neurospora sp. CHS-2018c
CTAGTCAGATGGTCGGTTTTGTAGACCTGACGAGTAGTCCGTTTGGGGCCCCTTTGTTGAGGCCCGACGACGATCTTAAAGGCGTGAGGTGGTGACAAAACCAGGCGCTTTATGCAGGTCACGGAAGGGCCCTGCATGTAAGTTGTAAGCCCCAGTGTAAGAGACGGGCGGGGACCTGGGACTAGTATCACATAATCAAGGTATCAAGCAGTGAGGTGGGTTTGCTACATACCTCTAGCGCCTTGCCGCCTTGCGTAACGAACAGGCAGGAGAAACAGTCCGGATGAGCAAACTCTTCGCCGTCAATCAATCATTTTGAAAAAATTTCCTTTCTGTTGAGGTGAGGTGAGCATAGCCCCAGAGAAAACACATCATCGCCTGCCCTGTGGTTGAAGCGTTGCGCAACTGCATAAAGTTGCATATGTCGTTGGTGGTTAGTTCCAATTCAGCTACCTAGCTCAGCGAGCGGGACGGGACAGGGCATGTTTCGTCCCGCATCTGAGGTCAAAAAGAATTCGGCCCTGAAAACCTGAAGGTCTGAAAGTCATAAAAGCGGAAAGGCCGAATTGGTACGTAGAGTAAATGAAAGTCAGCCGAGAGATGGGACCATGGTACGCCAGAATAAGTCGAGTGAGGTTTCACAGATGACGAGACAAGAAGAGTCTTGAGATGTGGTTACGGGCACCACAGATATTGTATAGGGCCGTAGGTCTTGGCGCCGCTCAATATCTGTCGAACTTGTTAGACTGTCGTTCAACCACCATCCGTCGCCAGGCCCCGTCTCCTATTTGTTCGTCCCACCGTCCCAGGGGAGGAGGCGTGAGAGCCCTTCCCAAACCACACCTGGGTCCTGAAAGCTGTTGTTTCACAAGACTTGTGTGCGCTTGTGAGCCTCTCCTTTTTGGGGTTTAAATGGCATTTGGGACCTTGTGCCTGTAGGTTGGTCACATGCTCAGTGGGAGGCCTGCCGCCCGCCGCCAGTCGCCAGTCGCCCTGGTCGGAAAAGGATGACACAGGGCTTCAAGAATTGGCAATGCCTGGGGTAAGACAGACGGGCTCCATTTGTCCTATTTGATCATTGCCGTAAGACATTTTGGTGTTGGTGTTAGTGCTGGTGGTGTTAGACGGGGAAACTGAGGACGCGCTGGAGTCTGAAGTCTGGACGCGAATTCGAAGTGGAATGTCGGCAAGGAAAAGATCGACATTCCTGCCAAGACCCTAACCCCGCCGTAAGCTTGATGGACTCGTGGCTGTGCAGAGAAAAGTGCAGACTGGTGAAGTTGTTGGTGGCTGGAAAAGGCGACAACGAAAAGGGCTTGATTGTGGTTGTCTAACGGAAGAGGAGAAACGGAAACCAGGGCGGCCTAAATACCCTGGAAGGGAGTGCCAGTGAATGGGCAAGGCCAGTGAATGGCGGCCCAGGGCACGGACTTCCAACAGAAGTTCATCCGAGGTTGTAACGAGCGCACTGTCTGATGTCGACTGTTGGTCATGGACTCATGGTTCATCCAGCTATTCGTTCAGTTCCGCACCGCACCGTTGTTTGGATGGATTCTCGAACGATGATGGATGGATCATGGAAGTGCGAAAGTGAGAGTTGCAAGCGGAGTGGAGATGGGTTGCTGGGCTTACTGGGGGGCCTTGTTGGAGCTTGCTGGGAATGCAAAAGGGACCCGTGAAAACGAAAGAACGGTCAACGGCCCAAGGACCGTTCTGGCCAATTCAGCTTCTCCACCGAGATAGCGTGCCGTCGTCTCACGATCGGCGAGCGCGTCAACGTGTTCGCATTGACGTGCCCAATTTCATTTTATACGAGCCGTCAACAACAAGTGTCGTCGGTCGTGGCGGTGTAGCGGAGTAAGCATGTAGCTGAGAGGCTGGAGAGAAAAGGGGTTAGTCGGTCGCGTTCACGTGTATAGTGGAGGATTGAGTATCATATCGTGAACAATTTGTTGAACTTCGATTCACCAGTTTGATGGTTGTGGTTGCCCGTCTGCTGTGCAGCGAGTGCCTGTTTAAGTCGGGCTGGCAGGCTGCAGTGCTGCCTATCTCGCTGCCGTGCCTCTGTGATGTCCAAAGGCCTCGGGACGGGCACTGTACGGTGTGCGAATTGGGGGTGCCATACTGTTAAACTATCCAAAACAAACTCCAAGCATGGAGATCTCCCGGCAAGCTTCCCCGCATCGACCATGTCCCGTCATCTGCTCCACCTGACTTGACTGCCGCTGTCGCTGAAGCGTCGTCCGTCGTTCAACAACATGCCAAGGAAGCACATTCCGGAGACATCTCCATGCCCAAGTCCCAAGCATCATGGCCAGACACGGCGCGTCTTGGCGGCTTCGGGCGCTCCCTGACACGTCCCTTGGCCGCATCCTTGGCGACATCGAAGGCTCTTGGCTCCCAGTAAAAAGCCGTGCTAGCGAGCGACCCGACTTCTTGGTACGTTTCCACTTTCAATCTTGTAATTACCTACCCAGGACGGGAGAAGACCAGACTTTGTTTCTTTTTCGGTTTTGTTCTGCAGCCATCCATGGCCCATCCGCGCTTTTCATGGGTCTGAATGGGTCCTCACTTTGTTTGACTCCTTTTCAAAGCTCCCGCACTCGAGAACGCACTGCTTGGCTCTCGTCAGGTCCGTCAAACCCAAACAACAAACCTGGCCGTCATCCTGGGAAATTCCTGGGATCCCTGGGATCCTACAACGGAACCCTGCCAACTGGCTCCTCCTCAGTCCGTCCTCAGTCCTCCTCGCAGTCCTCCCCCCTTGCCGCTCGAGTACGTTATCTGTACTTAAAGGATCCCCTGTCCCGAACCTCCCGGATCGATTCCTGTCTTAAGACCTCTCTGTGTGATACTATGATCTCACTGATCATTCCACCGAGACTCCTGTCAGCTTAGCTGTTGCAACTGCAGTGCCATATCATCACACATATCTGCCGCGGGTCTCTGCAGTGTTCAGCATCGGATCGACAACGGCATATTGATTGCCAACCGAGTCCGGCCTTACCTTCCATTGTCTTGTCTCCTGTTACACAACTTAGACGCCGTTGTCTCTGTAACTACCACCTTCCTCTTTTCAGCTTTTTCTATAATACAAAGAGGCCCGGAATTTCAGAGGTTCCCCACCGGACACTCCTTTCTCGCTACCACCAGAGCGACGCTTCCTTGACAGCAAGTTCCCAAGACAAACTCCATACCACATACGTCAAGTTCTCCGGGTTTTGTTTCTTACACTTCATCATGACTTCAGCGGCGAACATGGCTGTAAGGGAAAAGCGACGAGGGGCTTCCCAGCAGGATATCGATCAGATGGAGGTTCGAAAGGCTATGACGGCGGCCGAGTACTCGCGACGACAGTTTGTCCTCAACTTCGCCGCCAGCAAGGACATTCAGCTTCTCATCCCCGGTAAGAAGGCGGATGCGATCAAGGAGGCCGAGGAGTGGACGGTTGTCTGGCTGGCCCAGAACCAACTCACTACAGTGTCCAACGATTTCTTCAAGTACACAGTGGACTCGAGGCTATGGAGCAAGCTCGGTACGTTCATACTCATCTTCTGTGGCTAAGGCATGACTAATCTTTCGAGCAGTCGGTGACGAGATCCCGTTCCCATTTGCTTTCATGAAGTGTCCCAACAACCCCAGCGATGGTGAGAACAGAAGCAGGGCACCAACACCAAAGGGTGATGCTTTCTTGACAAACCATGCCGTCGAGATTACCAACAACACTGCCTCCGCTCCCAACCTACCGACCAGCAAGCAGGTTAAGAGGCAGTCCCTTCAACGGTCGGAATCAGATAGCGAGACCGTGACCAGGAGACACACAGACAGCAAGAAGGCGAAGACAACCGAAATCCCCCTGGATAAGGCGCGCAGTCTCTCGCTCGACAGCGTGGACGACGACCTGAAAGTGCCCAAGAAGTCCAGCAATCGCTTCTTGGTGCGGTTGAGCCGCTCGTGGTCTCGACGGGTTTCATCCTGAAATGTGTCCCGTTCTCTAACTTCAGTAGTTATCATCACTTCCTCATCACAAGTGGAAAACGTTTATCAGCGACGGACGGCAAATTGTATTTTTATCGCCATCCCACACCCAGCTAGCTTCACAGGTACCAACGGCCTGTTATCAAAAACCACCGGCGAACAGAGAAACGAATACGGCTTATCAGTGCCGGGAAAGATATCGAAAAGGAGAAAGGGGAGGCCGCCGACCCACGCACCCTACACAAACATCGGCAAACCTTCCAGGGCTGAAAAGATTGAAGCGAATCCTACATATTACACGACACGGCACGCGGGCCCAACGACTTGGTTTCCGGGTCCTGGGTCCTACAGCGACGTGCCATTCTGTGCCAGCCAAGCCGCGGCACAATATCTCCTTTCCAATAACGAAGGAGCGGGAAGGAAGGAATATCATCAGCATCACACACGCAAATGATGGAGGTGGGCATTGCCCAACGACTGGGTCAAACCGGCAGTGACCGGCTCGCGGTGAAGCGGATGGGGGAGGACACGTGCGGCACATTTGCCAAGAGGCTTGGTATCCCCTGGGATATGTATGGTCTTGGCCGGGAAGGAAGGAAAAACGGTCTTGGCTTTTCGGGTGCTTGGTTCTCGTGCGTGCTGATCACGTTGCGTTTGACAGCTTGGCAATGGCATGTGCTTCCCCATCCCTCGGAAGGCGGGAGATGACGGGAGTCGTCGAAGAACGAGAAGAAGATACGGAAAGAAAAGAATGCGAGAACGAAGCGAAACAGTTCAGTTCAGAACAAGCCATCGGAATCGAAACGAACGATCAACGAAGCGACAAACGTGGTCTTGGCCCTTCTTGCCAAGGCAATCTGAGATACCTTGGACCTCTTGGCTCCCTTGGCCGCCTTCACCGTTGGATCACTTCCATCCCTTATTTCTTGGGACCGTTCGGCAAACCGGGTCTCGGATGGATGATACGCGGGACTGCGGAACCTTGCCTGGGAGGAAGTCGGAGGAACATCCGATATTTTGGGAATACCTGGAAATCGAACGGGACGAGTGTGATACCTACACAGTACGGTATCTATCAAACTGTCTACACTCGCTACACTACTTTTTTGGTGGCTTGGGGCAGTGCCTTTCTTGGCAAGACGCTGCCGAGACCGCGGCTGAGATCCCGATAGGTAGTCTATTGACAGGTTACTACTGTCGTGAGAGGCTCCCCAGTTTCGGTCAGTCGGTCGGGAGGTCACTGGACTTGATGCAGTCGATGTGTGCGACATGGCATTCACATGATCGGTTTGGGTTTGTTTTGGGTTTTCCGTTGTCCATTTTCCCCTGTGCTATTATTGTTTTTATTTGCGTTTTCTTTTTTGGTGCGTGTGTTTGTTTGGTTTGATTTGTGTGCATCATCTCCCCATATCATATCATATCATATCATATCATCATTGAAGCGTGCTTCAACTATGCAGAGGTGGATGACTTTCACAGTCTGGGGTGTCACATCGGGACCCACATCCACCGAAGCGGAGTTGAAGGACGGTTCGTCTAAGCCAGGTGTTTGCGCAGATAGTTTCTAGCGATCTCATTGGCTACTTCGTGGCACGGCCCTACAACTGGTCAGGGCGTTTTTTCAAGAAGCTTCTGATTGGCTATTTCGCGCACCGTGTCGACGACAGTATGTGCCAAAACGCACTGGGTCCTTCCGTTTTTGCAAATAAGTCGCCAAATCTCTCGATATCGCCCATCGATAAGCTTATCGAAGACAGAAAAGAAGACAGAAACGAAGATAGAAAAGAAGACGAAAAAGGAGCAAGAGGGTGAGGACGGCCCCAGCCGTCCGAACAAAGAACGTTGCAAAAGATGTAGATGCCCACGCTTCAATATCCAGCGCGCATTGCTTGATTAGGGATCCAGCATCGCACTCGGTGGCTAGACTATTTTAGGGCTTACAGGATTACTAGGTAGCGCAGGTGTTGGTTAGGTTGTGTCTCTGGCGTGTGTTTGATTGGATTGGATATATCGCATGTTTTTTTTTTCCCTCAATGCTTTGCTTATCGACATCATCATGGTTTGTTTTGTGGCTTTTGCTTTCATACTTTTGGGGGCCAAAAAGGATAAAAAAAAGGTTTTCTTGGTGTTTCTTGTTGGGACCTGGATAATACATGGTTTCTGGAAATTTGTGGACGATATGAATACCCTACCCTTCTCATTGTATTGTTCTTTGTAATCTACAGTCATAGCTTATATCGATCTCCTTTCGGATTTGGATGTCATTGATGGCCCGATGGGGTGACTGTATATGTGAAGCATGGTTCACTTGGTGTTGACTGTCTTTGAACTTGTGATTTCTATGCTTGCGATACTTTGAGTGTTGGGTAGGCCAGGCCCTCTACTATCCTTCGTCATCTGCCCACAGTCAGAGACCTTTGTTGACTTTTTGTAAAGCTAGAAAGGCGGGAAGCAACTGAGTTATCTGAGGTTTCCAAACTGACTTCATCCTCACCTTGTGTATGATTCCGCTGTCATACAAGCTCCTGTAGTCGCCATCCATCATCCGGATTATTTGTTGCCGCGCTCTTTAGCACACAATCACCAGCATCAGCACCATCAAGCATCTCACCTTCTTCCCTTGGCCGCCTCACCAGTCCATGAAACCATGCTCGACACCAGCAGCTCACAGCAGCTGGTAGATACCACCACATCTACGTGGCTTGATGCTTTTTGCTTCGTGCGACAAAGGTATGCAACAGTCCCGGAGGAGGCTTGAAGCGTCAAATCACCAACTCCTTGTAGCTCGAACCGAGGGAAGATAATGATCTCGATACCTCCTACATAGGTAGACCCGAATTCCCAAAATGAGCCCATCACCAACACCATGAATCCTTCCAGCTTCTTTAACAATGATACCCCATTTCCCATACTTTGTCTTGAGCGAGCTATAGTCCGTTTTCTTTTCACAATGTCGTTATTGACCCGATATACGCAATAGAATTTTGCAATTCATGACCTTGAAACGAACCTTGTAGATGTGACGTTCACATTGTCGCGCTGTGAATAATTCTCTGCATGCCCATAGGTATCAAGCTCCTTAAATATTCACTCAACGTCCATATATCCTTCTCACGGCATTCCCTTCCCATGTTGTGCCAATGTTGAAAAGAACGGACGCAATTCTTGGTTCTGCAGGTTTGCATCCTTCTAGTAGTGTTAAATACTTGCGTTGTCATGGTGTTTGGGGTAAAGACAGCCGACCAGCATTGATATCACCACGCCATAGTCCCAGCTATGTAAGTTATTGACCGGTGATTTCTCCAAAGGAGTGATGGAAGCCTCCATGTATATCATTATTATTCTTTGTCACGCGTCTCAAAACACCATCCCAAGATAGCTGCCCAACACGCGTTGCTGTGAAACTGCTATCGATCCCGCCTTCTCATTACTTGAGCCAGCTAGTCTGGTTTCTCATAGACTTTCGTCTGATGTATCTTTCGGTTAGTCACACGTCAAGGTTCGAGTGAATGGACTCTCATTTCGTGGAACTTTATTGCTGCCTGCTGAGAAGAGGCAGCGACGACTTCACCCTCGCGGTCGTCTCTCCTCGTTTCATTTCTTTCTGCGACATCAATCTTTTGACCAGTACAGCTTGGGGGTTTCTGCACGTCTGAATGTCTGGGAGATAGCCAGAGAGTAAATTCTACGCAAACGGTACTCGCCCACAAAAACGAAAGTCCAGAACCTGGGACGAACGCTTGACCCGCTCTTGCCAGAATTACCACCCCCACTTCCAAACCTTCCTTCCTTCCACGAACAACAACCTCCTTCTCAACCCACCGGGAAAGTACTCTCCTACATCCTCCTTTCTTCCTTCCTCATTTCTCGCCCCTTCTTCCTCCAGCTCCAGCAAATCTTCAAGCAACAGCAACCATGGCGGAAATGGTCGATCCCAACGCCCCGCCCTGCACCAGGGACGGCTACGACTCCGATGGGGATTACGACATGGGCTATAATGATGAGGATTTTGTCGCATTCTTCCAAGGCCTTGAAGAATTCAACGGCGGTGCCAGCACTCAAGCATCTAGTCCCGGCAACCATATCCAGCAATGCGCGAACCTGGCGCGTCAGATACTGTCCAGGTCGCCCCCGCCGGCCGAGCCTGCGTCATATGAACCGTACGAGTCCGCAGTCGACATGGAGGAGGCACCGCCGGCACCGCCAGCAGCACCCATGTATAGACCAGGAGTGCCGCCCATCCCTCCTCGGCCATCCCCTACCTTTCGACTTCCATCAATCGACACCATTTACGATGGCCTACTGGCACCAAACCCTCCTCCGGCGGAGCAAGTCTACCTGCCGCCACAAGGCCCGCCGCCTTTTGGTCGCACTCCGCCACCACCACCAGTAGCACCCCCCGTGCCGCATCACGAAGACGATGTGCTCGAGGTGATCGACCCCAACGGCAACATCATTGTCGGGTCCGGCGGCCCACAACGGCAGAGATTCCTCGCCAGTACCGCCGCCCTCCTCCGCTCCTCTCCTATCCTCGCCGCAATTATTATGCCCGAGCGGCACAACCAGGTCAATCAACAACCCGGATACAAGCAAGAACCTGGAACGGGTCAACAGCCCCCACCTCCTCCGATGCCAAATCCTCTACGCTCACCTGCCGCCTTCCTAATACCGCCCGAGGAGGGGAGGTCTTCCCTGCCGACCCTCTTTATCCCGGACGTCGAAGACAGGGTGTGCAAGACGTTCCTTCTCGTCATTCATGGGTTCCTCAATAGGGTTGAGAAGAGCTTCAAGAGTGTCCAACTACTTTACGACCTCTTAATATTCACCCATCGCTACGAAATGACGTTGAGCCTCCAATCGATTGCGGTCCCGTGGCTCAAGAGAATTTACCACGAGAATCCCCTTCGCCATGACGAGGTGGCGAAGCAGCTTTGGATAGTCTATGAGTTGGGTCACCTCAAGATGATAAGGCATACTATTCGCTGTATGGTCAAGACGGCGAGGATCAATAAGGACGGCCAGCTGCTCGGTTTCGGAGCCCAGGAAGGGAAGGATGAGTACACGCAATGGGCTCCGTTGGTGCACTTGGGTTTGCTGAGTATGTCTATGCTCCCCCACTTCCACTTTACCAATTAACCTCCCGATCGTAATTAAACGCTAACAGATGTTGAAAATAGGAGACATCACAATCTGCCGACAGCGCGTCATGAGCCGGCTCTTCTTCGAAGTCGAGCAAGTGATCGAGCGTCTCACATCCTCCCCTCCAGTCCTCCCTCCCCGCGACTCCAGTGACGATGACGAAGTCCCGAACGTTAGAGCTAGAAGTCACGATCCCAGAAATCCCAGACAACCCATCGAGATCCCGCCAGACGACGCCCCTCGCCAAATCTGCGTCTCTCGCAGGCCTCCCGGGAGAGTCACCCACGCGGTCAATTGCGACGCCAGCATGCTGGGATCTCTACAACGTACACTGCGTCATGAAGGATGGGCTACTATGGACTTGACTTGCAGTCCGAGTCATCTATACAGGCGGATCAAAAAGATTGGGAAGACCGCGACCGAACAGGTGGTTATCACGCATACTCTAAAGGGGCATAGGGCGTGCGATCCGTTTGGGGATGATAAGTGGATCAGGCTGGATGATCTGATCATGGAGGAGGTGAAGATGATTCCCTTCGACGTCGAGGAGCTCAAGAAGCGTGGAGGAATGATGGGGTTTTCGATTCAAGATTGGAACTGACTTTGGGCAGTTGGAATTACACCAAGCTTCGCGTTATATTTGTCATGTCTTGAGGACACCTCAGGACAGGACATAATAAATTCTGTAAATTGCTGTTTGGAACGATGCGTTCAGTCTGGAAGGATTGGGATGGCATGGAAACGGAGCGCTGTGTTTCAGAGAGTGGGCGGATGGGAATCGGTTGGATCATCATGGTTCCCGATGTACACCGCCATGATCTCAAGCAGACGAGAAAGTCGGGAAGTTACTTCGGGGTAAGAGTCCTCATTGTCATCACAAGGAATATAGCTCTCGTTGCTTACACCACATTGGTGGCTGTTGTTGGATTGTGACCGGAATGCATCAAAGTATCCTTGCAGTGGTGACAAATGTCACTCGACACTGCAATGTATCGCCCAATTCTAGGGGAACTGTTCTAGAACAACTTGAGAGGATTGCCTTCCCGTATTTATACAGCAAATAATGGAATCAGGAAAGGTTTGACGTTGAAGTGGTTGAGTGATGGAGGAGTGTCAACAACGAGTCCGGCATTTGTTGGGGGAATGTCTATCCACGTCCCCCCTTTCCCACCCTAAGCATTTAATCCAGTGATCTCAACATTTAATCCGGTGTATCTCCCAACACCTCAATTTCTAGCAACGCATCCAACTTTCCGTACTTCTTACCAAGAAACTGAAGAGACTTTTGCACCATCTACTCAAATAATGTTGGGAAATTTCTTTTCGCAACTCAGTTGGCCCCAAAAGGGGGCTTTTTGGGTGAATTGCTGCATTCTGGGTTGCAGAGCGTGTTTGCTGGAGGAACATGTCTTGAGAAGAAAAGAGGTCTGTGCAACTTCCCAAAGAGGGAAAGAAACTTGGGACTTGGATAGCGACCTCCTTTTCTAGGACTTCCTCGGTGCGGGTGTCAGAGCGGGAGTGCCTCGCTCAGTTCGCACCTTGAAGTTCAATGGGATGAACCCCACTCCCCAATGGACGTCACTCGAATCCGAGCATCAGCAACGAGCAACGGCGAATCGAACCATTGGACAATTCCGATCCTGAAAAGTGAGATTCGGAGCTTCAATTTCAGCAAGAGCCAGAAATAAAAGGATTGTGTAAGATGATTGAGGCGGCGGAGGGTAGGAACGAGAGAACGGTCCGACTTTAAATGCCCAGATGGTGGACGCACTGGACAACTGAGGGCGCTACCGTAGGCGAACTTGTGGAGGACTGGGCGCGCCCTTTGGTTCACCTTCCCCGCTGTGTCGTACTGCTCGTGGGGCATCAGCCCCTGCACCACTTCGGCTGTAACGTACGTGAATATCCGACGGGAACTCCTCCCCATCGTCACTTCAAGGGCGACGGGAAGTGTCAGCTTTTGACGTCGATAATCATCGATACAATACGGGGTAGCTGCCCTGTAGTACCTGCCTATTGAAATGATTTGTCATCTGTGAAATCCGATCGACCTCAGAACTGTGGGCTGTATACCAAGTGGATACGTCCGCTCCCATGCCGATTTGTTGGGGTTGATGGGCGTGACGGTTGAAAGCTTAAATACAAGCAGCTACCCCGACACCGAGATCCCATTTCACAACTCTCACTTTCATCATTTCCAGTCAAGTCAAACATTTTCTCAAAGTCCAAGCAAGCATCCAAAATCAGTCACCATGGCCAACCAAGACCAAATCACCTTCTTCGACATCCCCAGCAAGGATGGCCGCACATGGACTCTCAACCCCTGGAAGAGTAAGACCCCCCTTCTCACATCCATCACCACTTCCTCCATCTCATCGCATCCCCCCCCCCTCCTCAACACAGTGACTAACTAATTATCCTCAGCCCGCTTCGCCCTCAACTACAAATCCCTCCCCTACACCACCTCCTGGCTCGACTACCCCGACATCGCGCCCACTCTCTCCCCCCACCTCCCGCCCGCCACCCCCGAGCCCTCCACGAGCGCATACACCATCCCCGCCATCCGCTTTCCCGACGGGACCTACATGATGGACTCCAAGAAAATCGCCTTGGCCCTCGAAGAGCGCTACCCTTCTCCCCAGTACCCCTCCCTGCACTTGGACTCCCCCGTGCTGGCCAAGTTGGAATCCATCATGCCTCGCTTGATGGGAAAGGTGGGTGGCATCTTCGTCCCCGGCGTCGCGAAGAGGGTTCTCGGCCCAAAAAGTGCGCCGTATTTTATTAGCACGCGGGAGGCGGCGTTTGGGATGTCGATTGATGAGCTTGAGAAGACGCAGGGTGGGGCGCAAGCATATGAGAAGATTGCGGAGGAGTTGAGGGAGGTTACGGCTCTGTTGAAGGAAACCGAAGGACCTTTCTTTGAGGGGGACAAGGTGACGTATGCGGATTTTGTGTGGGCTGGGTTTTTGATCTTTATGAGATATGCGGATGAGGAAGGGTTTGAGAAGTTGTTGTTGGAGGCTACGGGGGATAGGGAGGCGCATGAGAGGTTGTTGGAGGGGGTGAAGCCTTGGGCGAAGGATGATCAGTGATTTGATTGTTGACTCTTTGAGGACATCATCGAGAAAGAAAGGGAGGATGTAACAGAACTCATGAATAACAGAACGGCAATTGAACTTCAACGTAATGAAAGAACCGACACTTTGTGAAGAAGTTCATCCTAGCGCCTATGGAGCTAGATATGTTCCAAGTGTCTGTCGCGCTGAATCCATTTGGCCCAATGAGTTACTGTGTATTTTGGATACATCTGGTTGACGGTCTGGAGCTTCGACGATGGCTGTCCCTTTATAGCTCTGCTGTGGATGTCGCACTTTTTATCAATAACATCGAAGTACGCTATCCGAACTACACTGCACAGAACGGTGGGTGGGAGGCAAGGAGCGACCATTGATGCGTCAAACCGAGTCGGCCATGACTTTGTTATAGCTTCTAGCGATGCACACAGATCACAGAACACATGAGAGCATACAGGAAACATAGACAGTTGGGGTTGAACCTCAAATTATTTTTATTTCATTACTTCATTCATTCATCACAGAGCCAGCCCTTTACCTGTCACGGCCGTAGGTGGCAGGAGGCGTAGGCTTGTTGTCAAGAACCGACTCAATCTCCTCCATGATCTCAGGAGTGAGCTTGTCAATGAGCGGCAGAGCCTTGAGGTTGTCCTCGATCTGCTCAACCTTGGTAGCACCGAGAATGACGGTGCTAACGTTGGGGTTCTTGGCAGCCCACGCAAGGGACAAGTGAGTGACGGTGGCACCGAGGCGCTCAGCGATCTTGGTCAACTTGCGGACCTTCTCGATCTTAGCCTTGCCTTCCTCACTCTGCAGTTGCTTGATGGTGTTCTCGAAGAACTCCTTGTTGGTGGCAAAGCGAGAGTCCTCGGGGATGCCGTCGTTGTACTTGCCGGTGAGCAAGCCGCTGGCGAGAGGAGACCAGATGGTGGTGCCATAGCCGTGATCCTTGTAGAGGGGAGCGTACTCGTTCTCGAAGCGCTCGCGGTGGAAGGCGTTGTACTGGGGCTGCTCGACGACGGGGGCGATCAGGTTGTGCTTCTCGGCGAGGTGGATGGCCTCCTTAATCTGGACGGCGCTCCACTCAGAGGTACCCCAGTAGTAGGCAAGGTTGAGGTTGCGGATGACCTGGGTGAAGCCCTCGACGACCTCGAGCATGGGGGTGGCAGCGTCGGGACGGTGGGCGAAGACGACATCGACGTAGGGGGTCTGGAGACGCTGGATGGAGGCCTTGAGACCCTCGACGACGTGCTTGCGGCTGAGACCGCGGGTGTTGGGCTCCTTGCGGCCGGTACCGAAGAAGACCTTGGTGGTCAAGACGTACTCGTCACGGGGCCAGCCGAGCTCCTTGAGGGCCTGACCCATCTCAACCTCGGAAGCTCCGTTCGCATATACCTCAGCGGTATCAAAGGTTTGCTGTTGAAGACGCGGTTAGTTCTGGGTTTCTGGTTAGGCTGGACGTGGGAGAAAGACATACAATGCCATGGTCCCAGGCAGTCTGGAGGCACTTCTTGACGACCTCGCCCTTCTGGGTACCACCGTAGGTGAGCCAGCCACCGAGGGAGAAGAGGGAAACTTGGAGACCGGTGTTACCCAAGTAACGGAACTTCATGTCCTTGGGCTCATAGGCCGTGGGAACGACGGGAGAATCGGAAGCCATTGTGTCTGTTTGTCTGGATGGTGTTGTGGAATATAGACGAGATGGGCACGAAGAGAGGGATGACAGCGGGAGGAAGCTGGCTTTTAAACGGACCACAGGCAGGAAAGATCTGGAGAATGGGATGAGGAGGGGCTTGGGCGACATTTCAAACCCCAATATTTAGTGGGGATCCGGAGCTATCACTAATCTCAACAACCGGAGCTCCCGTCCTTTTCTAGTGTAGGCGGCAGCCCATCATTCCGTCCATGGTGATGGTCGGGGCGGGGACCTCTTTTGGTATCGACCGGTGGAGCTGGGAAGTTGCAACAGCGATTGCGATGGTGAGGATGTATAGTCCAGGCGACCCCCCTCCTGAACAAAATGTCACGTCCAACCCTAACCCCATAGGAAGCTGCGTCATTATGCAGAGTATAGGATACATAGAGCTACCTCGCATTGTTACATATTTGCAAGAATCCAGTATGCATGCTAAAGTGCCTCCATTTATATATCGCAAGCAAATGACTTCTTTCTATCTTACTATTGGTAGTTAATAGTCTAGATATAGAGAGCTTCGTCGGCAGCTTCTTAACTTCTATTATAATATTAGTAAAATATTTGTAAAGGGTTTACGAAGGGTTTATAAAGGGTTAGTAACCGGTTTCTTAATAGTTATTTTATTTTTAAATAATTAAAGTTAATAATAATATCCTTTTAAAATTATTATAATATTGAATTTATATTTAATATATACATTAAAAGAATATTTATATATATTTTCTTAATATATATTTAACCGTTTATTTTATTTTATAAAATATATTTATAATATTTATAACTATAAATCTATTATAAAAAGAGATTTATAAGGGGAGTTATTTATACTAGTTGGGGATATATAATTTAAACGATCCTCCCTTCTTATTAGGACTTACCGAAGTTTTTTACGTATAACCTTAACCTTATTAAAATCCGTATTAGTATATAGAATATAAGATATATTAAATTATATTATATTAATATATATTTGTAAGAATTTATATTTATATTAAATATATCCCGTCTTTTTATTTTTCTATTAGTAGTTAATAATTTAAGTATAAAGTCTTTAATCAGTATTTAATTAAAATAACCCCCTTATAAATTTCTTTTTATAACGGATTTATATTTATAAATATTATAAATATATTTTATAAAATAAAATAAATAGTTAAACGTATATTAAATAAATATATATATATATTTTCTTAATATATATATTAAATATAAATTTAATAATATAATAATTTTAAAAGGATATTATTATTAACTTTAATTATTTAAAAATAAAATAAATATTAAAAAACCAGTTACTAACCCTTTATAAACCCTTCGTAAACCCTTTACAAATGTTTTACTAATATTATAATAGAAGTACTAGTTATCAACTACTTATTAACGCTATAAATATACCGAACGTAGTTAATATTTATTATTAAGAAATATATTACTAACCCTTTACAAACCCTTTACAAACCCTTCGCAAACCCTTCGCAAACCCTTTATAAACCCTTCTAACCTTAGTAGTATTTATAATATTATTATTAGAGGAAGAAGAGAAGAAATTTATAATAACATCTATTTTATATGTGATATACACCTTATCAGCATGTTCGCATTTATTTGCATTTTATGCGTTTAACCGTTTTTAACATTTGACGGAATGTACCTACGACACTTGCAACTGCAGGCGGAGTTCAGAGGGGGGGTCGCCTGGACTGGGCGACGGCGATGGTGACGACATCCATTTGTCAACCTCTCCTCGGTCTCTTCCCCTTTTTCCCCCCAAGCATTGTGGCGGAAATAACTGGCACCGCGATTGTTTTCGGGAACTCAAATTTGTTGCCGGTCTGCCGTACGTAGTGAAAACGAGACACCTTGACGGCCAATGGCTACGGGGAGCGGGGTAGCTGGAGGTCAATTGTCGATTGCTGGATGACGCCGGCGGGGTAATCGACGCCGAATGCGACTGTGTCGGACCGTCTCCAAAAATTGTTTTAGTAAGCAGCTCCATGACGCAAGGAATGCTGTGGAAACCCACGTTTTTGGGAGCCGTGGAGAGCCGCGATCACTTCAACCGGTCCGCCTAAAAACTGAAGATTGCCCCAGTGCTCTTGTGCCTAGAAAGCCGTGTGGATTGGCATGATGTCCACTGACCCAAGGAGTCGGGTCTCGTTCCTGGACGCAAAGATGGATATCGATCTCTAGAAGTGGTCGTTTTTCTCGAAAGGACGGGATTCAATGCTGTACAAGTAATAACGGGATGATGTTGGAATGGGCGTCCCCGGCAGCACTTTATGGGGCTCCCGCTCCCCGGAACGATGCCAAGCTTGGGGTTCTGGCCTCCGGACCTACTCCGGAGGTACCCGGCCCCACAGACTTCCCGGGCATGGACCGCCCCTGCAGATACCGGGCCGTCGAATTTCAGACATCACTTCCAATTGATCTACGTGTATGATTCCTTTCATCACGGAAATGGACCTTTCTCCTAACTTGGAATTCCGAGTCGTATGGCGAGAGGTTGATAAAGATGCCTCTGAAAGTCCGTCTTATTCCGCGAAAAGGGCCAGACGCCGATTCTTGTGCAACCGCGGGGCCGGGGACGTACTGCAATACCCACCACGAACTGGACCCTGAAAAGGAAACTGAAGTTAAAGTATTTTAGCGCTTAGCTGCCTGGAAAGTTCTTGAATCATATCGACCTTAATTTAGTAGCAGAGTGACGATCCGGCAAGCATGCCGATTCATAGATCCGGGCCCCGGGCGGGATCTTGATGTCCGGGCGCTTCTCCATGCGTAGGCAGGAAGTATTCTTATCCGTCACGGGAGACTTTCCGACATATCGCCATAACTACGGACGTTTAATCTCTACACGGGTTCACGTGGAGAGGAGCGTTCTCAAAACTTCACGTTGATATTCTTCACCTGTCCTGGTCAAACGGAACTGTCCGACCCGCCTTCTGGCTGCCTGCCTACCTGCCTGCCAGACCTGCACCCATCAACACCAAGCCTTTCATCCCATATCCCATCCCGTCCAGCCGTCTGCCCGCACCTACAAACCGCTCCTTCCAAAACCAGACGCCTAATGGCTCTATAATTGCCCTGGTCGATACCTGTAATCACCAACAACCGCTTGGCCGAATAGCGCAACGGTCTACCGTCCTAACACCTCAAACCCAAAAATTCCTGTCCGGTTGGGAAACGATGATGTACATTCAAGTAACCGACAGCGCGTTCCACATCGTAAGCCCCGTCCACAATTAAGGATCTGCAGGTGTGAGCAGCGACAGAAGAAGGTAATACAAGTGCAAAGTCACAAAGAAAAATGGTTAGGGTGTTTCGACGGTTAACCGATGTGCGCTGCTCGGCTGAGCGGTTGTTGGTTTTTTTGTACCTTTTTGTACATTCTTGTACCTTCATCGGATGGTGATTGCAGAGGAGGTTTGGGTCTCGCGAGGTGGTGCGTTCGACTCCTGTCTCCCATCACCTTTTTGCCCTTTTCCCGAGTTCTCAACGATTGCCCAAAGCCTTCACCGTCTCCTCCGCCTTCTTCACGCTCTCCCACCCCTTCCCTCCCTCCTTCGCAGCCTCATACGCCCTCCTATACACCCCGACCGCCTCTCTAAACAACGGTCTCCGATCCCTCCATCCCGTTACCCTCCTCAACTTCTCGTCACCCGTCCACTGCGGGAAATCTACCACCAGCTCCGACGGCCACGGGTTCTCTCCCTCTTTCAAGTCCTCCGGCTTGACGTACCTGATCCCCGCAGGGTACTCAACCCCATACTCGTCGCACAAAGCTCTCAAGATCCCATCAACCGTCTCCTCCGTTCCTCTCGAAGAGATGTTGAATACCTCCCCCTCCACCTTCTCCCTGCCGCAAAAGAATTGCTCCGCCAGGGCCACATACCCCTCCGCACAATCATCAACATGCACCCCCTGACAAATCTCCCTCCCCTCGCCGCTCCTGCTCGGCACAACCACCTTCTTGTTCTCGGTGACAGCAGCAGAAAAAACATCAAACCACTCCCCGAAATAACTCCCCGACCGACCGTAGAGGTTGATAGGCCTGACCAACACGGGAGCATACAGATCCCCCAGACGATCGAAGATTTGCGAAGCAAGCTCGGTACGAGGGCGGAGGATGGAGGGTGGATTGAGCGGGGATTCTTCTGTGTGCGGCGCTGGATGCGAGCTGGCGCCGGAGGAGGAGGGCAACAGGTGTGTCGGGTCAGCGCCGTAGTCTTTACACCCCGACGTAAAGATCAGGAGTGGCTTTATTCCTTTCTCTCCATCTCCAGTCTTAGTTTTAGACTGGGCAATGCGCCGCAACAAAGTCACAACGTTGTGATAATGCCCTTCATAGTCAGGCCAACTCTCCGTCGTGGAAATGACCGCATCAATACGGGAGGGTAACTGCGCCAGGATGGATTCATGCGAAGAAACGTTGTCGATCGCGCCGATGATAGGGGTGATTTCCTCTGCTGCGAGGGCTGAGGCGCTGCTGGCGGAGCGGATCAGCCCGTAGACGAGCCAGTCACCGCCGGCGCGGACAAAGGCGCGAGCTACGGCGTTGCCTATGTAGCCGTTTGCGCCCGTTATGAGGACTGTTTTGGGGGTTTTGGTGGGAGTTGATGAGGGCATGATTTGAAGTGGAGAGAGGTGGCGAGGTAATATGGGTGAGAAAAGAGGTAAGATTCTGTTTGAATGGTTTGACAACTATATCCGTCCAGAGCTTATGGTCGTGGGATGTGGTTGTTTATGTATCCGTTCATGGCTCGGCATCCATGCTGCGGGGTTGGAGACCGGACTTTGAGAGTTGCTCCGGCGGCTTCTTGGATCATCACTCGGGTCTCCGGGTTGGTAATCAGTGCTGCATGTTGCTCTGAGTGAGACTTAGAGAACGGCGTTGTGGGAAGGAATGATATTTCCCGTTGGCGTAACACTGAGCTCTTTTCTCCGGTCGATTGGCAAGTGTTTGACAATAACGGGTGATAGTCACGGTAAACGACGGCATGCATCAGGTGGTTGAAGGGGAAATATTCATTATCATTAGCTATCGTGATCATATTTGCAAGCTACGAAGCAGAGAAACAGAAGTCTAGAATGGTCGCTTAATGGTGAAACGGATATACGGGACATATCAACTTACCAATGGTCTCTTACCCAGGCTGGGTTACACCTGAACCTAGAATATCGTGAGCAGACATCAACTCGAGGAAGGATGGGATACTTAACCGAGAAAGATTGGATCCGACCGTAGACAAGATGGGAACGGTCGGATGGGTATCATCACTGCTCAGCGTTAGTCCTTTACTCATACAAAAAAAACACCATATCAAGGGGCATGAAAACTACCAGCGCCAGCCGGCAAGGTCCGACGCGACGCTCGTGCTGAAAAAAAGGATTTACCATGAAACACGAAGAGCAGATATGTACAGTCACAGGACATATGTACAGGGGTATCGGTAGTAGGCCCATCCACCATGCCCTCGGGCTCCAAAACGCCAAAACGCCTCGCCATGTGCTAACTATCAATTCTCTTCCGTCCCCTGAGCCTCGTCCTATCCGATGACGGTTTGTGGATGCGACTGGAACTACTTGTCTGTGTCTTCCTCCCCTGACTCCTTCCTCTTTGCAAGGGATTGAACATCCTCTCTCTAAGCCTATCCATGTATCCTGTCTCCTTCCAACGGCGAGCTGCGTCGTCCGCCACCTGGGTACGGTGAGTCGGCAGCTCCGGCTTCCTAGGATCACGTTGCTGCATGCTACTCCGGGCTTCTTGCTCGGAGAGAGGACGCGCAGATGATGGTGAAAGACTCCGGTGTCGTCGACAGGGCAGTGATGGCTTCGTCTGCTCAAAGAAGGCTGCGGCATGATGTTCCGGCTTCGGAGTAGGTGTTTCTGATTCGGAAGTGATCGAGATATCCTTAGGATGATCCGAGGTTTCCTTCCCTGATGCCACTTCGGGAGTGACGTCCTCCTCTTCGGGAGCAGGCGTGGTGACCTCCGACACGTCGTAGAGTGTGGAGGCTGATGATTCCAAATGGTCGGATTCGGATTCGGAGTATGACAGGGTACGGGCTGGGGTAAGGGCGAAGTCGGGCTGGGAACCATCCACATGGGAATCCACAGATGAGTTCGAGCACATGGTCATGGAGCGCGGTGACGGCGGCAGGTGGTCCTTAACGATGGACTCCTCATCCGCAATCTCAAGCGGCTCCTCCGTCATCATGATCGGATCGTAGTACTCATCGTCGAAAAGGGAGGGGCACGAATCGGCACTGCTGGAGGTGATGGAGCCAGAATCGGCGGATTTGTGCCAGGGATGTTGCTCGGGGAGGTATGATGCAAAGTATCGAACAAGCGAATCAAGCGACCTTGTTCGGAAGAGCTGAACAGCGTGCTGCCATTGATCGGTCCCAATCAGGGAGGGGTTTCCAATGATCTCGAATGCTGCAGATTCAAGAGACTCGTTCAGTTCGCGAACTCGGAGTTGCTTCCGCTCGGCAAGGAGTTGATGTAACTCATCGGTAGTGGTGGCTCTGTTTGCTAGTTCGTAGACATCATGGTGGAAGGCCTCGGGGTCGAGAATGGCGAGGCTAAAGGTGTTGTACTGATCGTGGAGCGTGGTTTCGAGGTCCTCCCTCTGTAAGCCAAACTTCCAGTAAGGCCATGTCCATCCTGGTCCGGTCGGATCGTCCATCTGGGGAGAAGTGCGTGCTGTATAAGGGGGTGGGTTCGGTGTGTCGGTCGAGGTTGAGTAGGGGTCAAAAGGCGAACAAGAAGAGAAGATTTAGTGGGTATCGTTGATTAGATAGATCGTAGCCAGGCAGAGCTGGAAGGTTTTGCGTCGTTTCGTAGTTGGGTGGGGGACAAAGATGAAGCCAAAAGTCGAAAACCGGGAGACTGGTTCACCCTAAGGTGACGGGATGTTCAAAATCAAGACTCGGGGGCCTTGCACTGGTGCAGAAAGCCATCTAGTAACCGACAAAATAACACATCGTGGATATCTATTGTTTTATTTTGGTGTTTTGATTGAAAGGTAGGGGCTCGATGCCGACGGGAGTCTCGATCGTTCTCAATTACAGGTGAGCTTGAGGTTGAAGGTGAGGTGACGACGGCGGTGATGGGGAGATGAAGGCGTTAAGCGGAAGGAGGAGGGTCGACGGAGTGAGTGTCTTGGGGGCTGGACGAGCGAACGGGGATGCGCTGGGTGTTGGAAAGACCGGAGTGGTGCGACGCCACAGACAGGGCATCGACGGTGTCTTCAGACGGCCCCCAAAATCGCAAAATCAGACAGTCTGGGTGCTTGGCATAAGCGTTGCCCAATGGGATGGCACCGCAGGCAGGCTCGGCCCTACTCGGCATGAAAGGTCCATGGGACACGAGGAGCTGCGCCTGTGGCCGGAGTGTTACACTACATAACACCCGCAAAACAGCCAGCCAATCGAAGCGGCGGTCACTCACACTGATTGCTACACAATAACCTCTTCCGGTCTAGCAGCTAGTTACTGTGCGCCACATGAACGTCGGCACAATCTTTCGCATTTTTCGTCATCCCTCACTTCGCGCTGTGTCCTCCTCCAATCGTCTCTCTCGCTGGTGGTTTTGGGTGGTGGTGCCCGGATGAAATGCACGATTGCGGTCAAAACATGCACCCTCCCATTCCTTCCGGTCGCCGGTGTGTGTGCCTACCGTCGTCCGTCATTCATTGCGACTTGTGCTGCCCTCCGTCCGAGAGGGTGACTGAGGTGTTCTTTCCAGCACACTCATTGCCCTGAAAGATCATGAATCATCGTGACTTTGTTGACGGCGACACCTTTCGGTTGTGAAGTCCAAGGCTTTGACGGTGCTCGGTCAAACGACTCATGACAAACTCATGACAATGGCGGCCATTCACGGGTAAAAACAGCATAAATTAAATTGCAAACGCCGTCCGTCCAGCCGCTCTTGCTTGAAACAGCAACCGCAACAACGCGACCTTCAGTTTTCGGAAGACCCCCCCTCCCTTCATCCTTCCTCACCCCATCAGTCAGCCCAGCGCCAACAGAAGAAGGCACACCTAGCCGCAAACTTGTGCCATCCTTCCTTCGGTTTGGGGGGAAAGCCGGACAGACAGCAGATGTGCAGGTTCGTTGGGCTCACTTTCTTGACAAACGAGAGCCTTGAGGTGTGGCAATACAAAGGATCGAGGGCGCTGACATCAGAAATGAGTGCGACTTCTGGAAAACAAGTGTCGAGATCCGAGTCTGACAACCTCCAACTTCAACCCAGTTCAAACTCCTCACCACCAGGCTCGTCATCGGTGGGAAACTTCTTACCTTTTATGGTTCAACTCCGTTTGGTATGGCGGAATCAGGATGTCCCAATCAACCCTACGATCGGGGCCAGAGTCTTCACCGCGGTGAGCTAGAGGAACATGAAACAGGGAAGCGACGAAGGGCCATCAGCGATAAACCAGATGGCATCAACTGACGATAGCAAGTGGCTGCCTTGACAGCTGACGGGCCCTCACGTGGTGCTGCTTCGACAACACCCATGCTTCCCAATCAGGTGGACCACGGATGAACCAGTCAGACTCGGTTGTTAACGCTGTTCTTGGCCATCGAGGGCAGGGAACATGGCGCCAATAAAGCCTCATGAGGCCTAACAACCAGCGTGGGATGGTCGCAGGCTGTCGTCCTTTACAAATATTATATCCTGCTTTCCTGGCCATCTTCTGTTTGTGTTTGGAGGTTCCGGCTGATGGCACTTTCGCAGTCCTTTGAATCATCTGGTCGTCCGTCTCAAAGTCGAGATAGACGATGCGACAGGGCACTGTGAGGCACTGCACTAACATGGCAGCACCGCCCTCTACGGAAAGTTGTGCTAGCTAGGCACCAGCCTCAGCTCACTCACCATCTGTTGGGACTGGTCAGGTCGGGTCATCTCTTCTTCGTCGCGTTTCGATTGATGACGGGACTCTCCCCCCCCCCCCTCTCTTCCTCTCTCTTCTCTCTCGCTCTGTTCTGCGCTTCTCTGACCCCTGGCGCACACATCTTGTCTGACGTTGCAAAAGAAAACGGCCCGGGGCTCTTCCATCTTGTTCGGCGAGGCTGAGACTATCCCATCAGGAGGCTTGCTCTTCCACCTGCCCTCGTCTCGTCGTTCATCTGACAACCTATTGATGGTCATTCTGCGACAATAGCGATCATGGCTCCTTGAACACGACAATAACTTGTTTTTGTCTTTTGGAGCCCGCTGAATTTGTCGCAGCAGGGCTCTCGCTGGTTCGCATTTAGTCTGACCAACGCGCTTCTATTCTTCTTTTCAGCGGTAGTCTGCCGAATCACCTTTACTACAGCTGTCATTCGCTCTATCTGCGTCGTCTATACCACTTTAGCACAAACCGCTTTCCATACTCGCCTGCCATTCTCCCGTTGGTTTGACAGGCCGCTTTAACCATCGTTCAACAAACACAAACATTGCAATACCTACATTATCCCTCGATCCGTGCACCGGTACGCGGCATGGTTGACTCCAAGGAAACCTCCGAGTTCTCGGAGAAGACGGAAGCCTTCTCACAGTCAGAGATTGAGGCGCGGTTGCGAGATGCCCGCCGCGAGAGGGAAGAATTCCAACTTGCCATTAACAGCACCGTCTCGCTCGATAGCCTAGTCATTCCACCGGATGAGGACATTCGCATTCTTTTCAGGCCGACCCGAGGGCGATCGGTCAGTCCTGGTAGTCTAGATAACTGCAGGTGGCTGGCTTTGCGCGCCGAGGTTGCAGAGAAGGACCAGACTCAACATAAGGTGCTTGCTGTTACGCAAACATCCCGGGATATCAAGTTCTCCGTCCGGATCCCCGGGGATCTGACAAGACCCACGCTGTGGTGCGAGCTCTATTATGATCCGGCCAGCGATAAGCTTATCCTTGTCAATCGTTCCGGTGTTCCCTTCATCCTATCCCGGACCTCCACTACCGCTTTAGGGGATATCGAGGAGTATGAGGTCAACCCAGGCTTCAATAAAGATGTGTTTCCAGGCACCTGGCGGATCAGGTTCTACAACTCCGATGTGCTTGACTTTCGCATTCTTGAGAGAAAGCCAACACTTTTCCGGATTCCCTCTATCGATTCATCAAATCCGAGCCAGCTTGTGAGGAAGCGCTCCTATGTGGGCGATGAGGAAGATGAAAACTCGAGCAACAAGAAACCCCGAGCATCGGAGGATATCGAAATCAAGAAAGAAGACACCGACATCAAGAAAGAAGATGGTGTCATCATGTTCTTGCCAGCAAAGACGAAGCCGCTCGTTTTCCCAATCCCGACCGGGGAGAAAAAAGAACTTGTCTCCGCGAACGGCAGAAGAGAGCTTGTTGCATCCGACGGCAACCTTCTTCAGCTCCAACCTGACGAGACGGTCCAAGTTACTGGTGGTGGCTGCGAGCTTGACGAGTACACACTCACAAAGAAGTCAGACATTGCCTCGTCAAGCTTATCGAGCGTATTTACCGCCGACCACTCAAATGTACCAGATGGAGTCATTGTCGTAAAGGTGCTCAAGACCCGAACTCCCGCCACCATCAACAACACCGCTATGGAATCCAGAAACGTGATTCATCAAGCCGACGTCTGGCTTAGGGAGCTTCAGTATCAGGAGGACCTCCAACACAAGAGCATCGTACGCCTCTACGGCGGCGACGCTCGCTTCCTGTCTTTATACATGGAGCACGTGGATGCCCGGGATCTAGCGTCCAAGGGAATGTGGCGACGGATGGAGAACGACCGTTTCGCCGGTGACCGATCAGACGCAAAGCGCATCGTCCGGGACATTGCCAGTGCCCTACACTACATCCATGGACGTGGCCTAGTCCACAATGACATCAAACCCGCAAATATCCTCTATAGCAGAGAGCGCGGGGCCGTCTTGTGTGACCTAGGTCTATCGAGCCGCGCCAGAGACCCCCCTTCAATCGGCGGTACACCGTGGTACATCCCACCCGAATTCATTGCTCTGAAACAACGTGGTGCCCCCAGCGATGTTTGGGCCCTTGGAGTCACCATGTTGTACGTCATGGGCAAGATCGCTTTCCCGGATGCTCGTGGGAACAGAGCGCACCCCCAACATCTTCACTGGCTTATTGCCAAAGTTCACCCCAACCCACGCGATCGAAACCCTCAGCCGAGCGCTGTCAAACACATGCAGCAATGGTTGGGTGAAGTCAACATAGCTCGTGCACAGCTCAATACGCAAGACGAACAGGAGAGGCTTGTGTACGACATGCTATCGCCAAACCCTAACCAGAGAATCACTATGAGGGAGATCATGGCTCGAGTCCACGACCAAATCACGGAGAAATGAGAGAGTACAGTACATTATATACATCGACATCTACACCGGAAATAAACACCTGTATCTACGCATTACTTTGGTTGAAAGCAAGGAGGATTTAATATCATCTCACACAGTAAGTCTATAGCCCTCCTTCTCGGGTCCTCTGTGACACATCTGCGAATGTCACACTTGGATATCCCCGAGTACCCCAAACTCGTGGTAGCCTTGCTCACACCTGGTAGTATTAGAACTTTGTATTTCCTATCTTGTACACCACCACAAGCTCACGTTTTCCGTGGTATCATCACCAGCAACCCGAACGCCGTTCCCCGATCACAGCACCATACCACTCACAAAGCTCAACGCCATACCCACAACGGCCGTGAGAGCAACGGTGTTCAGCCCAACGAACGAAGCACCACTCTTCTTGTCGTCCGCGCTCTCGCCGCCATCGGTGCTATTACCACTCTGCTCCTTGATCTGAACAAACGATACCTTCTCATCAGTCTTGCACTCATCCTTCGACAGCGCCGTGGCGTTGGCGCGGAAGGTGATGTCGGCGCACTATTGTCATCGTCCTCATTAGCACATTTCCTTTCCCACTCATCCCTTACCATCCCTATCCCGGGACAAAACAAAAAAAAACTCACGTTATACAAAGCACTCCCACTCTCCCCCACCGTAACAACCTGGATACTTCCCTCCTGGCCATCCGACGGGTTCAAGCCCTCGGGAAGCGGCAAGTCAACGCAAAGCGTGCCCGCTCCCGTCACGTTCCAGAACGTGGGGCCGGTGAGGGTGTAGTTGAAGTTGGTCACGTTGCCGCCCAAGCCGAGGTTGACGAAGACGTACTCCCACGGGTGGTGCAGGTCTAGCTTGAGGCTGCCGCCTTTGAGGGGCCAGTCGGTGCGGTTACCGGAGGTGGAGGTGGAGGCGGGGACGCCGGCGCCTGGTGATGGGGAAGGGGTGTTAACTTCGAGGACTAACAGGGAGAAGTGGAAGGAACAGGGGGGGAGAAGGCTTACAAGGATATTGCCATTGGGAGTAGTTGGTGCCGGACTGGAGGGTATCGGCGCGCCAGGCGGGGTATTCGAGGCCGAAGTGCGCGGAGGCGAGAGTCGCGACGGCCGATGCGAAGAGGAGAGTTGCGGAAACCATTTTGTTGGTGTTGATAGGGTTGAGTTGATGTGGTTGCCGAGGTTGGAGGAGGAAGAAAGCTGGATCTCGCTCAGGATTCGGCGGCGCGTGTCGCTTAAGGATCCAATTTATACAAAGTCGCGGAGCTGTTCGAAGGCGGCCCTTTCGTCACCGGATATTCTTAATTGGTTGTTTGGTGATTAGTTATCGACACTTGATAGTTCCTCGATCCGGTGGGTGACGGTGAAAGACACGGGCGAGGAGAGGACGGGAAGAAGGCCTTGCAGTTGTTTGCGAAACCTCGAGAATATAGCTTCTTTATACCCCCTTGTATCTACAATTTTTCGCTTTTCTGATTCGACGGAGAGTATGATCATCCCATTCACCGATGGATAATGAAGTGAGCAAGTTGTTGCTTGTGCTTGTGCTTGTGCCACCAACGAACCTGGGACGTGGAATGCAATGTCCAAACCCGCGCGGCGGGAGACCCCACTATCTTGCTCAACTGCAGTCGCAACTGCAGCCTTGATTGCTTGTGCCCCTACGTACCTGAGTCGTACCTTCCACTGCCTTGTTACCATTTTCTGGGGTAAAAGGCAGAAGCAGCAGCTTTGGGGCAGCTCCAGCTCCAGCTTCGAACCCCAACCGGGAGTGCTCTTCTTCTTGGCAATCCAATAACCTCGCCAAAACGGGCACTAAGTGAGCAAGTTATAAGTCAAGGCGTTCCCTCGCCAACTCATATCCTTCCAGCCAGCCCTTGCTCCCGTTGAGGTCGTCTTCAGTTCTTCGGTTCGGGTTACGCTTCCATCTCCCGCCTCCCGTCCCGTCAGGTACGCTTCTCTTAAACTGGGGTCTGGGTCTGGGCCTCGACCTCGACCTGGTCCGATGGGCATTGACCACCTTGGCGAAACTCGAACCTCGAAGCAACCGAACCTTTCACACGAATCTGTTTTCCACGAGCGACGAACCGACCAACACTACTTAGGAAGTGATCCAGCTCACGATGCCAAGCACCAGCTCACCGAGAAATGAGCAGCGGTGGCTTGTTGTCGTGAGTAAGTTGCGTGGGATTTGAGGGTTGGAATCGTGGAGGTGGAAGGTTGGGTGTTGGAATAAACTTGCTCAAATGAACGCGCATGAGCTTGGCGTCGGGTTGGGGAAGTTGCATTCTGCATGCAGGAAGGGACCACCACCACAGGTACGTACCGCAGTCCGGAATTGCTTCTTGTGTTCAGGCGTTCTACATAGTAGACCTCAACACAAACTTCGAGGTGCACTTCGTCGAGATTCAAAATTTATAGTTGATTTACGACTTTCACTTCACTTGTTGTTCGTCGTTTGGTTTCGTCGAATGTCGAGTGCACTGACTCGGGAGCGCACGTGGAATTCGTTATCAGACGAACATGTTTCGAGGCACAAAGATGGGATGAACGCAAGTTGGTACCTGATCGGCGCAGTCCGTGCGGTTCATGCAGAGGAGTTCGGACGGTGGTCCGGGCAGTCGGGATTCTTCAAGGACAAAAGGAATGCAGAAACGCATGACGGCTCCTTTCTTGTGGTGCTTTGTTCCTTTACATCCCTTTTCGCTGTCTGCAATCGTTTGCTTCAATCGCAATCGCGCTTCAAAAGACATTCTCAGCGACATGTTCACAACAATCACAAAACGCGCCAGTGGTTTAGTGGTAAAATCCATCGTTGCCATCGATGGGCCCCGCGTTCGATTCGCGGCTGGCGCATTTGTTTCTCGAGTCAGTTCAATCTTTTGCTCTTTTTTCATTTTTTTGTTTCTGTTCCACTTTGGTGAAAGCCGGGATTCCTGGACGGGGACATCAACTTTTTGGCTGCGACGTGGAACCCAATAGTATTGGGTTGTTAAGTCCCCACTCCAAGTCGGAATTTCAACAATCACAACAACGGTCCGATGGTGTAGTTGGTTATCACGTCAGTCTAACACACTGAAGGTCCTGAGATCGAGCCTCAGTCGGATCAACTGTTTCTTTTTAATTTGAAATTTTTTTCTCTTTTGTTTTTGTGCCGACATCTTTTTCATCGCCGTTGAAAACTTCAATGTTTTTGTCGACGACGCGATGCTTGCGCACCTTTTGCTCCAATCCATCCTGTCTGCACGTCCCTACGCTAGATGGTTTCTTTGGGCGCGTGCTCTGCAGTCCAGACCAAATCGTTTGGACCATTGTTGGAAATCATCAATCCCATGTCTTCAACTACGATTTCGTCTCATCTCACTTTTCCTTACCCGCCAGTTTGGTTCACCTCAATTGATGTCATTGGACCAACAAGATGACAGCTCGTGGCTTGTTCACCAATGAGCATGTGAATCTCATCTACTGCCATTCAGGAGGTCTTTGGATATTGGTTTGACTTCGGTTTCAACATCATCGAGTGGACTCGGCTTGTTCTCACAATCAAACCCGAACGCGATAAACGCGCTTAAGGACTCGACGTCGTGGATTTAGATCTCGAATTCCCAAACCCCCCCAGGTTGAGGTTTCAGTCGATCCGAAAACGAGATCCTGGGGTCGAAGCTGAAGATGGCGCTGTTACAGAGTTAGAAAGCTGTGCTAGTGCCACATCCTCACCGTGCTTGGGGGTTACAGGAGTACAGTTGGGACAGGAACACGAACAGAATATGAAATTGGGGGCACTAGAAGGGAATAGCTCAGAGGCAGGAGAAACAACTTGGAAGATGAAAGGATCTTGTAGGGTTTCTGGGAGGTGATGCGCGCGGCTCTTCAGACCAACGTCATGGAGTTGTTATCCGCTCGAACTCTTGATATGTCCGTGGGAGTAGTCTCAAAATGTGAGAATCACTGGTATATAAGCTCGATGACTTGCTTGTCTCGTTGGATGAATCTCTCAGTTGTGTCGACATCAGCACCATTTTGTAAGGCCAATCCAATCTGAGACTGAAGCAGACAAAAGCCACCTCTTCAACTCTCCAACTATTACAACCATCAACTTCAAAATGGCGAACCTTAGCTTCAACTTCACCCTCCGCCAAACCGTCGTCCTCCTCTTTCTAGCCTTCAACCTCGTTTCAGCGGCCTTCATCCCGCGCAAACTCACGCGCCCTCAACTTGACCAAACCCAAACCCAAACCCACCCCATCGTTAAACGAAACCCACTCCTGCTTCCAGTCCCACAAGACTTCCTCGAGATTGTCCCTACTCCGCCTGCGGGAGGTGGTGAGGCTGCCCCTACGCCGCCTCCCGAGACAGTAGTCGTCCCAACTCCACCTCCTGGAGGCGTTGAAGTTGTCCCTACGCCGCCTCCCGAAGCAGTCCCTACCCCGCCTCCTGGAGGTGGTGAGGTGCTTGTCCCTTCTCCGCCCCCCGAAGCCGTCACTCCCCTCCCGGAACCTGTGACACCCCTGCCTCCGGCTGTCACTCCGATCGGTCCCGCTATCACTCCGATTCCTGATTCTGGGGCTGGGAGTGGTGGGATTGGAGAGACGCCGGTGGTTGTGACGCCTGCTGCTGCTAAGCGGACTGATGGGCCGAGGGTGGTGAAGCGGAAGTTGAAGTTGTTTTGAGGTTAGATGTCGAGGGGAAGATTGGTATAGATGGGGTAAAGCGAGGAAGGGGGATGAACGAAGGAGATGAGGAGGGGGTTGACGACGATTACAGGCAAGAAAGGGAAGGTGGATGAAGAACGATGACTGTATACTTCTGTACATTATCATTAGCCAAATGGTATCATATGCATAACTCCGAAGTATGAACTCCATCCATATCCAAATCCCAATGTTGTGAGTGTATCCACACTCCCCATTCCAACATAACTTGCTTCCCATAACCACCAACCCTCCTCCTCAAACAGGCGTATCTTCATCAAAATAACTCCCCCAAACCCCCTCCACCTCCGCCATATACTCCGTCGGACTCAACTTCCTCAACCCCTTCTCCCCCAACTCCCTCTGCTCCTCCACCGGATCAATAACCGGCGTCGCCACCCTCACATTCAACGACGACACCCGTCTCGGCAACCGTCCCGGCACAGGCGGCGGTCCCCCCTCCTTGGCGTCATATCGATCAATGATCCCAATCAACTCCGAGAAAGCGTCGGCTTCGGCTTTGCCGCATTCGCGGGCTGTGGGGTTATCCAGGTCTAGATCCGAAGGGCTCGTTAAGCGGTTTAGGGCGTCGAGGTTGTAAGTTTTTGGCTGCCGTTTTCCAGTTTCTGTTCCCGTGGTTGTGTCGTTGTCTCCCGACCCCGAGTCGTCTGACTGTCGTCGGAGGTTGGGCGTGCTCTTGCTGCTCTTGTGGTAGTAACCCTGGGAAAGGCGGAAGTTGGTGCGTGCTGGCGGGTTGCGCTTGCCGGGGTAGAAGTGGGAGCGGTGGAGTTGGGATTTTGGTGAGGGTGGTGGGAGTTGGGGTGAGATTGAGTGAGAGGAGTCCATGGAGAGAGGACGGAGCGGTGATCGGGGCGGTGGTGAGGGAGGCGCGTAGCTAGGTGGTGGAGGTGTTTCGTCTGCGTCGGAGATGCTGCTGGCGTCGTCATTGTGAAGGTCTGGTTCTAGTTCTGGGACTTGGTCGGATCCTGATGATAAGGGCCGTGATCGTGATGGATCTGATCCACATGATAGAGGTCGTGTTGGTGTTGGTAGAGGAAGGGATATTTGGTCTGACCCGGACATGGAGGGTCTTCGTGGTGATTTTGGAGGAGGTGGAGGAACCAAGCAAGCGTTTGGCGAGAGAAATTTGTTTTCGTTATGTGTTGGGTTTGTGTTTGGTATCGAAAGATTTGTTGACTTGGATGTGGTGCTGTAAATGCTTGATGTCTTTCTGCAGGCGACAGGCCGTGGGAGTGAAAAGTTCAAAAACGCGGCAATGGACGCTTCATGGGGCCCGAACACAGAAAGGGGTCTCGGTGTTGGAGATCCATTGTTCGGGATCACCAAAGGTGGAAGTGATGTCCCTCGTGAATGTCCGAATGTGTGAGATGAGGTTGGGGGTGACGGAGGAGGCCTTCGAGGTGGTTCGCTGTAAAGACCTGTGATGTAATCCCGGCAGATGCCAGATTCAAACATGCTATAGTCATGCAGTGCTGCCATGCTGGTGTAAGGTACCGAAGATGGGTTCGGGAAGCCTTCTCGACACAGAGGACGAACGAAGTCAAAGCGAACGAACTGGACAGTTGTTGAGACTCTCAAATACAATGCGGTGAAGAAGGAGGCTTTCCTTAACAAACCGGACAAAGCTTGTGTGGACTCACTTGAGTCAAGAAAGCTGCAGCTTTTGTGTAGATCTGGGTGGGTGTGGTCAGAGAACGAATTAAAATGGAGTAGCAGTTACCAAAGTGGCTGAGATTGTGCGATCACCTCACTGCTACACCAATTGGATACTCACAAAGGGAATCCTTATCCCCGACCACCGATTGCCATGTTTAGTGAAGCTCTTTGACCTCGTGTTATTGCTCGAATTGCGATCACTGGATCCACGTTTGAACTTGGGAGTGGCACACAGCCAGGACATCTCCACTGCTGGCAACGGCCGCTAACAAGCAGTTTTTAGCCCTGAAACAGGCGCTGCAATTTTGACGCGTGCTCGAATTCGACTTGAGATCCGACTTGCGGGGATCTTGGAGATAAAAACCTGGGAACTTCCCTCTTGCGCCTGCCGCCTGGTGAGGATTCGGCGACGTTCTGTTCTTCAGTGGGCTGGAGCGTGGCTGCGCTATAAATATGGATCGGATGACGTTGCTTCCAACTTCGGCTCAGCCCCGCATGGGAAGGTTGGCCTCCGGTCTTGGCAATAGTGGAGCCACCCAACACCGGACGATCTGGGCCCACTCTGCCGCAGACGGCAGGCAAGGCATCCTTGAGTTTGCATTTGTGCTTTCGTTCACGAGCACAACCGCGAATCCGCAACAACCTCAAATTCCGTGTCGCCGTCAAAGTTCGTGCGATTCCGACCATGCGAGTCGGAGTCTTCCAGTCTTACCCACCCAGCGCAACCTCGATTGTCAACTGACCACACAAACCTTCGCAGGAGAATCAAATACGAACCCAGACCCTCCAACGACGAATCGCGATACGAGTAACAATCTCTCTGGTCTCGGCCACTCCAACCAAGCTGACTTCCCAGAATGTCCGTCTTGGCAACAACCATGATTCGCACCACGAAATGCCTCCAAGAAACGTGATGACCACGAGCGCGCAACGTTCTATTTACCGGCCGCTTGGTACACCGTCCTCTATACGCGCAAGTGCCATGGCTGAGACATGATTGTCAGGGGAGACAAGCGAGGATCTGCCATCACTGCCTTGCGAACTCGGCAATCTGTCCCTGCAATAAAAGACAGGAATATCAACAGAAGAGAAGATCGGAATTGCTGGCTGTTATCTCCAGAGATATGCAACCCTACGTTGCACAACGTCTTAGGTGTACGCTCTGTGTAACACTCGCGGCAGAAATAGCGATGAACACCATACATACCGGGGATAACGCGGTTGAACGGACAAAAAGACAGCTTCAATTCTCGGTCTATGCCTCTCCAAAAGAACCCGTAAAACAAAACGACAAACGCCTCGCTTCGCTATCTAGAACCTAGGTATCCCAAAAAGCAAAACACCTGCCTGCCCGCTTGCCGGAGTATGACGATATGTACAGACATCTTTTTCTTCCTCCATGTATTTTTTTTACCTAGGCACCAATATCATCACCACCATTCCCCATGAAACAGTCCCGTCGTTGTCATTTGCGGCAGTGCCACTCGCTTCGGCAACGGCGCCAGGATCGTCAGCTCCTTCGTCTGCCCCACCCCTGCATACCGATACCCATACCCATAATCCTGCCGCTCATACCACGGCACACCGTCCTTGGATCCCTCTTTTGGCGACGACCGCGGCGACGACCTCGTCGACTTTAAAGAACACACCGTCGTAACCCTGCTCCTGACCTTCTTCAACTCCTCCAGCCTTTGCAATAACTTCTCCCTGTTCCACAACCTTTTAACATGCAGCTGCTTAACCCCGTCCTCCTCATCATACACCGTTTCCGGTACCGGTGGCTCAAAAAGAACAACACTTTCCGCCCAAGCCCGCGCTTGCTCCTCATCCGCGTCCGAGAAAGTAAACGTCACGCTGTCCTCGTCGTCCGGTTGCCGCATGGTGATGAACCATGTGAGGAAGCTGGGCATGGCTAGCGTGACTTCTTTGGAGGCGGCATGATACACGACAAGCCGTCGGTAGCCTGGCACAGCCTGCGCATAAGGCGGCCGCGAATCTTCGGCTTCGAGGTAGGCGGCGTAGGTGGCGGCCAGGGCGCGGTGCGAGAAGACGAGGCTTATCCGGTCGTCGCAGACCGAGACGTCTATGGCTGCTAATGTCGGCATGGCGCGGGCTTATCTTTTTGTTTGAGGTAGAAAGAGGCGGAACTCGATGATGATGATGATGCCCGGAGAGGTGGTTGAGACCAGCTCAACGGTGTGGGCGACGATTGTTTCGGTGTCGCGGTGAGTTGTTGTTGACTCTCTCTCTCTGTTTGTCTTGCGCTCAGCTGGTCTTGGCGGCGGTCTTTGTGGGCGCTGCGAATGCGATAAAAGCCCAACGGCTGACAAGTCCTTTCTGACCACACCCAAATCTTCGGCAGTTCCTTTCTCGATATTCCTTGGGCGTAAAAGGAGCACAGCGACAACAAACAAGCTACCAGCGATGCGAAAATAGTGTCGAAGTTTGAAGTGAATAGTGAGTAGAATCGACAGTATCAATCACAGGCTGGACGACGAAAAATAAGAGCCTAGGCGCGCAGCAGTAGTAGCAGCACATACGGTTTAAAAAAGCCTCTAGTCTTCCCCTCTAAGATCTGACATTACAACGTCGTCTCCATTGTTGATAATGTTATGGACCAATAAAGCAGGTCCAGTTGTTCGATGTGCCTTTTCTCCTCCTCTTTGCTCAAATTTTTTTTCTCTTCCACTCTTCGTTCTATTACATGCAAGTGGAAGCTAGATCCAGTTAAAAGTGGTGAAGTGGCACTCTCTCTTGTTTGCAGCATCCAAATCCAGCCAGTGGTTTCGCTCGGCGCTCGTAGCGCAGAGTGAACCGCTCGACACTCATGCATGCACTATCCTGCTTCTGTTACAGTTTTGCAGTTCGCTGTGAATGGATCTTCGCGGCTCACACGGGGCGGGGGAAGCGTCCGAGGTCGTTTTCGGCAAAGAGGGACTAGTCATAGTCGCAGTCGCAATCGGGCATTTATTCGTTCGCTTCATTGGTAACTTCAAGAAGTGTCCAACAATGAAAGAGTATTTTTTTTCTCATCCAGTGTTGCGGTGTCTATCAACTGTGTGAGCCTGTGAGAGAGGGGGATTCGCGCGAATATCTTTGCTCGTTCTCGCATTCGATTTGTGTAGACGCACGTAGGGAGATATGGAGAAGGACTATTTGTTCACTTGTCTGCGAGCCGAGTCGAGCCGTCGTGGGTCTTCCTTTTTAACCATCATGTGTTCGCCCAATTGTGGTTGAGATCTCGGAGAGGTTCTTCGGTGCTCCATATAGAGGCATCCCGGACCCTCTCCGCATGCAACCACGGCAGGAGACTCAACATCGGACGTCGATTTCCTGCACGCCATTATCGTGCGAATCGTGAGAGCTGCAAAACATGCGACGTCGACAGCTGTTGAAGATCTTGATAGGTGTCTGCCAGCGAAGTCGGGGATCTTCGGTTTTCCTTTCTCAGGAGACAGAGGCATTTTGTTGTAGCACCGCAGGCGCAGAGTCAGACTGGCGAGCCGGAGTTATTATCGATGCCCAAGAGACCCAATTAACTTGTGCTTTATGAGACCACCAGCTCTGCCTAAATTTGGTCTTTGCATTCCCCCCTTTGCTTCTCTCTGGTTCGAAGAGAGAAGAAGAAACTCGCCAGCCTCGCTGACGGGAACTTATCGAGAGGTTTCTGTGGTCTTTCGGCGGCAACTCGGCTTCGGGGAGAGAGAGAGAGAGAGAGAGAGAGAGAGAGAGGCAGAGAGCTCGAAGAAGAAGATCTTCTCAACATCGACCGTCAAGTGAAGTCTCTGCTCCTGCAATGACTTTCTGACGTGTTTCGAGTCTGCATGTAAGAATATCGACCCGGAGAAAGGCCAATATTGCATGATGCCAGATGGAGAAAGCGGCACAGGGTCCAGTCCACTTCCATCCACCTTCATCCACCCTACTCCATCCATCTCCGGTCCATGATCCATATCCCCCATCTCGTCCGTTATCGACCCCTCCCCGAGCCTCCATCTCCGCGCGCTATTGTTGTGTTAGATCGGTTCTCAAAGTCCCACCCGCGGACCGTTAGGCCGAAGCGGCGGGTGGAACCGCGCCAACGCAAACGGCCGCCCCGCCCGGGCATCGAATGCCAAGCCCGAAAGTATTGTGGGTCCACTTTTCTCACCGCGGCCAGCCGCCGGCAGGCGGGGCGGCCAGGAGTCACCGCTCTGGCCCGCTGTACCTTCCCCTATTTAATGACAACTAACGGGACCAAACATCAACCAAATCGAACAGATTTAACAGAGTTGACTCAACTGGCTCTGTGGTGTAGTGGTAGCATACTTGCTTTGGGTGCAAGTGGTCCCAGGTTCGAACCCTGGCTGAGCCCTGAAGCAATCCATCTGTTCAACTTTTTTTCCTATTTTTTTTGCTTTAGACTCTTTGGCTTTTGGTTCCTGAATTGGATGCGGTCGGTCGGGGTAATCCATGGCAACAGGGATTCTTTTTGGGGAATTGAGGCTCAAAAGTTTAAACAGAAACCGGTATCTCGGTATCTGAAGGGGAGGGGGGTGTGCGCGTGCGGTATGACGTCCTTTTACATGTATCGTTTTTTTTCTTTTTTGAGGTTTGGTGATGCGTCTTTTTGGTTGCTTGCACACGACAAATTGCCTGGAACGGATAGGGTAGAAACAAAAGCGTTCATGATGTCTTTGCCCGACTGACGACAATGCTATTCATGCCTCATGACACTGTCGCTGGGTAATGATGATACTCCACCACTCGAGATGTCGTGCTCGTCTGATGACAACCACGAGTAATCCGAGAAGAATGATCCCGAATCGACGGCGCCAGAACTCAGGATACCATTCATCCATGTCCGTAACCCTTGTTCCGCTGTGGGAGTTCTGCATCCCAGACACTTCCTCCTGCTCCTCTATTCTCATGCCCATCACAACTATGCATCATGTGAAGCAGAACCAGCTCGACGCATTCAGGGGAAGCATAAATATTGATTAGCTTGTTATCGTCCTTCTCCTAATGTTCGTATGCCATCTTTTACGGCAACTTCATGGATTAACAGGCCTACAGCAGGTCCATACCCTTGTTTCCACATACATCCCTCACTTCTTTGCCCCCCTTTCAGCACGTACATAATACTTGACGCCAAGCACAAGTGTCGCCGGTGACACTCCTATTGATCTCAGTCTTGAAATCACGAAGAGAAGAGAAGCTAATGCCGTTGCCCACGGGATGACAAGCGGAAACCAAAGCCCTTCGACCTCAGACCGGGAAACTTACGCTGCTCCAACCATCTCGTATCCTGCCCGGGACACTGGATCGTTCAAAAACTTCCCAGGGATATATTTATCTAGGCATTCAGAGGAGACAAACTTCGCGGAAAGTACCTCTAAAACCGGCGTTGGAGAGTCGTGACCACCCTGGTGTGATCATCGTCGTTGCCCGTCATGCTCACGCTCATAAAACCACAGACTACCTACAGGTAACACCAAGTGAAGACGAAATCGAGACCCATGATCGTCCATCTAGCCTGAGTATAACGATCTAACATAAAGGGCAACTTCACTTTATGTCCTAGGGTATTTGATTTCTACACACCCATGGGTATGGGTTGCTGAGAGACAAAGTGATGATAGGCTCCTCTTCTATCAAGGTTGCGTAAATGTCAATGCCGTCCTGCCAAATTGGGGACTATTGTCCTTCAGGAGTCGCCCTACATCTTAGGTGGGAAGTTTCAATCATGATATAAGAAAGTCTAGCAAGCTTCTGGTGAGTAGGTCGTCCGCGCCAGACATGCTGTGTTCTCTAGCGACAAGTCTATTCCGATGGTTTGACTTGGAGCACGACGTCAAAACTTCGTACGTCCGCTGCAATGGAAATGACGAATATGACCCCTTGGCGACATGAAGAAGATGATCGAGAACAGCGAGAATTGTATCTGATTGTCTTCGAATGACCTTCTAGACGTCGAAGACCTCGATCCTGCGCCGCGGTGACCCCAAACATCTAACCGTGGTCTCGTGGAATTCGGTTGGGGTTTGTCGGGCTTCAACGACTGCCAAAGACAACAGCGCGACACCCCTCGCAGATGTTTGAAAGACACTGCGGCCCGGTGTTCCTTAGGAACAACGGAAAAGACGATAGGGGATTGCGATGGAAGCTACAGGCGCCCGTGAAGTAGGGATTGAGTTTTAAAGAGAACCCACTGCTATAGGACCAAGGCTCGAGTGTCTTGACAACGAAGTCAGAGAGTTGATGGCTCTCTCCTAAGAGAAGACCTACCGTGACCTGACCGTCCAGAGCGTCCAGCAAGATAGCCCTCAGTCATATCTGCCATGTCCTGCAGCCGGACAACCTACCTAATATTTTGAGAGCATGAACTACAGATCGAACGCTGATGCTGCTTCCTAACCACCGGTGAAAGGAGGTGTATATATACCCAAGCTTTTTATCTTGTACGCCTCGAGTTCCAGGATGTTAATGAAGGGGCTGACAGCCTGAGCTTCACAACCCCAGTTGCTCGCGATAAACGGTCAAAGGCCCGAATAGCCGAGCAGGTCGGCCGTCTGATGTTCCACTCTCGCCAAGTCGTTATGTAAACTTTGAAGCAGCCTGGAGCATGGAATTCTGGCTCAGCGTGGGTTCCAACTTGGAGGAAAACATGTGGACTCGGGGAGATGACAAGGAAGGATCGTCCATGCCATCACACCTTGATGGCCAGCGTCTGGCCTCCACCACTAGGGAGACTTGAAAAGTAGCTTTTCCTGACCATTTGTGGAGATGTTTAACCAGCTGTGGCCTGTCTCGAGCAACAAATCCGTCGGTCGTGTTGACGAGCCGAGGTTGGAAGTCTTTGGCGTGGATATATCGTTGATGTTGTCCACATCCGGTATATCGGGTGAAGAACCGTTGTCTCGACGTACAGTATGTGACACTCGTCCGGCCGCGTCCGTAAGCAGGGTGGACATGTAGACCCTCCGTGACACCATCCACCCATGTTTGTGTACCGTTCCCGAGTCGAACGCCACGGCGCCAATGGACTCGAGCGTCCACCCGCTCGCCCGCCCGCCCGCCAGCTATCCCAGTCGCGAAGGGAGCTGTGAGCACCTCTACGGGTATGTAACAGGCAATCGAGTACTTGTACGCGGTCTGCCGATAGAACCTCAGGTATTGAAACTTATGGAGTGTTGAAGAACGACTAGCGATGCCCGGGGCTTTATGCTTGTTTGATGCCATCTGTTCAACGCTCCAAGTCACCGTCTTGGGCTTGTGATGTTTACTGCACCGCAGACAGTAAGCCGTGACATTGTCTTCGCGTTTGGATCTTGGTCTCTTTTGTTATAGGCTCGACTCGATTGGGTAGGCTAGAAAGATGATATCCGCACTCCGAAGTTCGGTCGGTAGTACACAAGAGCGTGATGGATCTGCGTTGTATCGTTTGCCGTGCTCGTCCAAAATTGGCCGAACGTGCTGCTCTTCGCTTCTGGATCGGCGTCGAATGCGGTAGGTAACTCGGCGGTGGATACTTCTCGGCTCGAGGAGGAGGGTTTCGGGAGGGGTCACATTGTGAGAGCGGATGCTTGTTCTCAATTGACTTTTGCGGCGGTCCACAGAAAAAGTCTGGTTCTTGTTTCCATCATCATCGCAGACAGGAGTGTCTGCCGGGACATGACGTCCTCAATCCTGAGCCAAGGTCCAATGGCCAGCAGATGTCATCGTTATCAGCTCGGCATATGGTCCGTGCAGTACCCGCGATAAGGGCTAGCCGCTTGCGAAAAGCCGCTGCTAAAAACGAGGACACACAGGAAAGGCCCGTGCTTATCGCAGACCAGCGCAAAATGTCAAACCAACATTGAAAAAGCAAGGGTCTCGCGGCCATTGCCAACTGCCAAGCTGTTAGGCCACTGGGCCATGCACGCACTGACCAGGGCACCTGCCCTGTACTGTACCCTGTGCCTGACTCAGGAAGGTACACAGTAGACTGGCACGGAGAGGGTACCTCATGTATTCCGACTCGGCCACAGGCCAGTCAGACTTAGCCTAGTTCATCATCATCACACAGAATACACTGCATGCAGCTCACACCCTTACAAGTGGTGCGCCATCACGTATCGAACGCGTGGAATGAAGCTATCGTCGACGAGTCGAACTGATTGATTTTTCTTTCTTCTTTCGGCTCCCGCAAGGTATTTTCACCAGCCCTCTTTGGCAACGAGGCACCAGTCGAGTCGGACCAGAACATCCCGAAATCGATCCTATCAACTACCCCAAACCCCGGGTCCAGGGTCATCAATTCGTGCAGTCAGGAGAATTGACGCAGCCGATTTCCCCAAATCCGACTCGAATCAGGCAAATCAATACAATCAATTCTCCCATCTGACTCAAACGGGTACCGCGTCAAGTCAAAATTGACGCTATCGATTACCCCAAATCTCAGCTGTCTACATGACCGACAAGTACCTACGAGCACGTCAGATCCTCAGATTCCACCTTGACGGACAACCCCAGTCTGCTTTGCTTACAGACGAAGACCTCGACTTCGCTAGAAGTCTTGAGCCCACGTTCGAACCAGAAGACCCCGTCCCTGAAGGAGAAGAGAGATTCCCCGTCAACTGGGCAGCCAAAAAGAACTCGTTTCCAGGGTTCTTGAGCAACTACAGAAAGTGGATCAAGCAGGGCATTCCCGCTAAATCTCCAGCACATCAGCCTGAAGGGCGACCTGAGTCAGGAGGGACTTCAGCACACCAGTCCGCTGAGCGACAGCCCGGGACATAGGGCGCCTCAGCAAATCAACCCGCTGAAGGACAGCCAAGTCAGGCCCCAACCAACCAACCAACACCCCGCGAAAGTCAAGCCGGACACCACAGGCACACTCCATCCCTGCCGAACCTCAACTTCCAGACTCAAGGTCAACAATACCAACCTCAACTACTCCCAACCGAAACGCCTCAAACTCCCAGATCTAGACCCAGGGCAAACTCTGAGGAAGCTCCCAATCCTAGAGAACTTCGTCTGTCCCCATCAGTTGGCGAAAAGCCAAGTCCCCCCTCGACCCCCCAAGACCTTCTAGACAGGTTCGAAGGATACCGGCGACGAGTCAGAGAACAACTCGAAATCCAAGAGTTAAACCAACGGTACAAGGAGCAACAAAAAGCCGTCGTCGACTACGCTATACATTTGACAACAGAGTTTCAGCAACAGAAAGCACAACTCCGACAACAGCAGGAAGCCGAAGGTCAAGCCAGGCTTAAGGCCGAACGTCGACAACGAGCTAAACTTGAAGAACGTCGACGTCAACAAGCTCAAAACCTTGAAACCCAACGTCGTCGTCAAGTCGAGCTCGAGGAAGCTCGTCAAGCCGAACTTACTAAACGTCGTCGTCAAGTCGAATTCGACGAGGACCAACGCCGTCGAGCCAAACTCGAAGCTGAACGTCAAGCCAGACTCGAGGCTAAACGTCAAACCAGACTTGAAGCCGAACAGGAACGTCAAGCTCAACTCGAAGAACAACGTCGCCAAGCAGAGTTTGAGAAAGCTCGTCGTTAAATTGAACTTGAAGAAACTCAACGTCGTCGGGAAGCCGAGCGTCGAGAACTCTAGAATCAAGAAGTCGAACGTAATAAAAACGGAGATATTAAAATGACCGGAAACCTAACTTTAGCGGAAATCGTCGCCCTCGTAGCCAAAACGGTCGTAGAGATTATTACCAGAATCCCGGCTTTATCGTTAGGCAATAGTATTAAAGCCGAGAACATTGGCTATTTCGACCCCTCGTTAATATCCGTTAATAGAGTGATTTCCGATGGGAAAATCAACAAGTATACAAACGTATACGCCTTTATTAACAAGCTTAAGTATCAAACTAAAAACTTCGGAGACGATAGCGAAGTCCAAATTCGTCGAATTTAAATTCAATACTTTATAAGCCCCGCCCTAACTTAGCATAGTTACGTACTCTCTAAGGCCGACCGCCTACTACTCGAGACGGCCTTTATCAATACTATATATGCTAAATTGAAGGATAAATTCAAACTTGACTACTCAATTACTCTAATAGAAGTCAAGAAGGCCAGGTTTATACTATAGGATATATACTAAAGTAAAGATATTCTAACTTTTGTCTAGATTACTATTCGTAGCGCTAAGGGCTGCAATTTCGACCTTCTCGGCTAATTAATAGCCGTTTTTGAAGCCTTCGACCCCGAGATCTAGTTAAATTTGAGCAAGCCAAATTCAGCGTTAATAGTAGATATACTAATAAACCAACTCCGGGAAAGGGAGAGTATTATCCGGGGATTAGCCTTCTAAAGATATCGCAATAGAACCCCAGCCTCAACTCCCCGTACGTCAAACCAAAACTAGAGACAAATCGACTACTAAAATAATAAGTCGAACTCTTATAACCAAAATTGAATTAGCGGAAGTCAGATTCGAGGACAAGGTTCATACTAGACTCAAAGTTATTAGAATCAAGGATACCAGAATCAGAGATACCAGAATTAGGGATACCAGAATCACGGGAACCAGGGCCAGAATCAAGGCTCGTTCCAGAATTAGAACCAAAACCAAAATAGGGCATCGAGCTACCCACAGAACCAGGGCAACCGTACCCCTAACCAACCTAACCTAGTCCCAGAGAACCGCCGCCTACTAGTACCCCTAATTATATTAAAAGTAATAAGGGAGTAACGGGCGTACTACGGCAACCTAAACGCCGCAGAGTCGGAATCAAACTATTATAGCCTAACCATCGAGAGTACCCCCGACGAAGAGTTCGCTTATAATATAACTGCCAAGGCTTATAATTACGCCGGACCCTACCCTAATAATAAAAACCCCGTCGACGAAAATTACTTCGCCCTTATCGATAAAATCTAACTTAACTTTAACGAACCGTTCGTCAACTTTACGGCTACGTCGGACATAGAGAAATACTACACTTATCTCAAAACCTTTAATAGTTATAATTAAGTAATAGAATACGTCTATTCCATTTATTTAAAGCGACCTTAGCCAGGATATCGGAAGAATAAAGGCAAGACCGTCAATGTTTACTATAGAATAAGGATTTCTAACGTTATAAATTAGATTTAAATTTAGAATTAAGCCCGGGCTAAACTAAAAAACTAAGGCCCAATAATACTAAGTATAGGCTAGCGGAAATTCTAAACAAACGAGGAATAGGCGTTAATAGAACCGAAGTTCCAACCCAACCTCTAGCGAAAATTATCTACTCGTTAATAGATAACCGGTCGTCGATTAGTACAAATTTTAATTTTCGTTTCTATTTATATATACATTTATAACTAATTCTAGACGTTAGGAATCCGGACGTCGAATTCGATATTTATAGAGATATAAACTATACGTTAATTCTTATTAATAAATAAATATTTATTAAATATTTTCTTTAAATACTAATCCGGCAACGTATAATACCGATTATAGTCCGTAGAATCGGAGAAGGCCGGTATATTATATTAGAATACATTATCTTCCCGATGAATTTCAAGGGATAAGCGAATAATTTTATTTATATTAATTTTATACGAGAAGTAATTGTTATTAACGATTTAAAGGCTAATATACTTCTAAATATAAATTATTTAACGCCCGAAAAATTCGATATCTTTATAATAAAAAAAGAGGCAGTTATTAGGTTTTATAAAAATATTAAGATCCTACTTAGGATAACGACTAACGTTAAAAGACTTTATATTAAAGTTACCTCTACGAACTACGTTATAATATAACCTAAAACGTTAATTTAGATTAACGTCGACCACAAATTCGGCTCGCTCGACGAAACTTAAGACTTAATATTCGTACCCAATTACCAACTAAAATTAATTACCTTTCCGCAATTTACTAATACTAAATATTAATATATTCTTATTAGAAACAATACTTACAATCTAATTATAATTTATAAGGGAGCTAGAGTCGGCTATTTGAATTCTTTGGCCCCGGGTATTATAATTTATCACATCGACGAAGAAAATAAGGTATAAATATTCGATTTAACGACAAATAACCCTATCTAGAAGCTGGATATACCAAATTTCAAGAGCCCTAAATCTAAATAGGACAATACCGTTAAATATAAAATAAGAGTCCGACTCTACAATAAAAACCCCAACGCTATAAAAAGAATCTCCTATATCCTTAACGAATTTGAGGACGTCTTTATTAATAAAGGATTCGCTAATATACTTAAGGACGAATAGCTCCGTATTAAGTTTAAACCAAGCTAATTCCAGAATATCCCTAAGATTTATCGAATATTCTCCCTTAAAGTAAATAATAAGGAGGTAATTAGGCGAATTATTTAAAAAATATTTGAAGAAGGAAAACTAATTCGTATAATTTATCAAATCCCTTTTTCGTTTCTAATCTTCGTAATTTAGTAAAATATAAACTAAGGCCGTAAAGGCCGCATAATCGTCAATATCCGGGGCCTTAATAAAAACGTTCTACCTAATTTATACCCTATAAAGTCGTAGGACTATATTTTAAGGAAAATCGCTAATACAATATATATTACAATCTTAGACGCAATTTTATTCTATTACTAGTAGAGGATTTATCTATATTATAGATAGGCATTTACTATATTAACTTTAAAAGGCCAATTTACTTATAATATAGTTATTATAGGATTTAAGAATTTAAACGCCTATATCTAAAGATAAATAAATATCCTACTCGAAGGAATAATAGGGGAAAGTTACTATAATAATATCGTTATTACGTCCTGTATATTAGAGGAATACGAAGCTCAACTCAAGGCCGTCTTATAACGGCTATAATAAAGTAATATATCTATCAGCCCGTTAAAATCGTTTGTAATCTTCCTATTAGCGATTATATTAAGAAAAATAGTCGATTCCTTTGGCCTATCATCGGCAAAGGAGAAACTAAACGCTATTACAAAATTCTAATTCCTTAAGACGTTGCGCGACTTAGAAATCTTTATCGAGAAGACGGGCTATTAACGCTACTATATTCCTAATTATAATATTATTATAGAATTATTTAAAAGACGTAAGATGAATTTACTTAAAGTATATTAACGTAAATCTAGTATTGGAAAAAGGAAAGCCTAGTCCGTAGTAATCCTCTACGGTTTGTCGACCGAAGTAGAATTAGCCGTATTTAACGCCGTAAAATCCGCTTTAGCCAACCCAATTCGATTATAATACTTTAATCCTAATAGGATCCTATATTTCGATTATAATACTTACGCCAAAAGCATAAGCGTTGAAATCTATTATATTAAATAGGAGGCCTTGAATAAGATTATAGTTGACGGTAAGATTACCAAATATCCCCCCAGAACCGCCGTTTAGCCGATCGCCTTCCTATTGAGAACCCTATCTCAGGCGGAGAAGAAATATTAGGCTACGGAAATAGAAATTTTAGGCTTTATTTAGATAATATCTAAAGCTAAGTATTAAATTAATATAACGAAGGCCTAAATATACTATTTTACCGATCACTTAGCGATTCTAAATATAGTTCGACAATTTGATATAGGTAATATAATAACTATAGTTAATAAACGCCTAATCCGGGCTTTGGAGTTTATTAATATATTCGATATTAATATCTTATATAAACCGGGAGTTTATTATAAAATACCAAACGCCCTATTAAGGTTTAACTTAGATAATAATATTATAAACCCTAATATACCAAGTAGTTTTAATGTATTACCCGACGACAAAGACAAATATTAGGCGTTCTTAACCGATCCTAAAAAGCGTTAAACCCCAAAGACGAAGGCACCTCCTATCCGTCTACCCAGAATCCGGACTTTAGAGGAACTCCCACAAAATAAGCCGTTCGATATCAAAGGCGTAAAGTCTAAAGCCGTAATACTCGCTATAGACCCCAAATTCAAAGACTAATTAATAGTAAATTACTAAGAAGACTCTACTTAATCCAAAGTTTACCTAACTACAAAGTAGAACCTAATTCTAAACGACGAAAAGGCCGACTTACTATTCGATATCGTTAACGGCCTACTTTAAAGACTATTAGAAGGCGAACGAAAACTAGTAATTCCTAAGACTTACCTCCATAATATATTTAAAAACATTTACGGTTACAACTACTTAAATTATAAAAAATTAACTAAATACCTATTCTACTTTTGTATTGACCGAGGTTCGAAAAAGTTGAAAGACTTCTTAAAGAATTGCCCAAAGTACAAAATTAATAATAACGTTAAATATAAACTTTATAGCAATTTACAACCACTCCTAAGTCCGCCCTATCTATACTTCTTTATAACTTTAAACTTCATATTCGTATTACCGCCCTCAATAACCCTAAGGGCCGAAGGATATAATATAAAGTTCGTCGCCGTTTATAAGTTTAGTAAAGAAATAATTGTAACGCCCGGAAAGTCGATTTAGACGGCCTAAAAATAAGGACGCGCCCTTATTAACTAACTATTCTTAAGGAACTAAAGCCTACCGAAGTAAATTCTTACAAATAAGGACCCGAAGTTTTTAGCCGCTATATAATAAGGTATCTAAAAACACCTAGGGACGAAGCTAATTTATATAACTACCTATAAGCCGTCTACTAATAATTAAAGTAAACGCCTAATATAAATAATCAAATCGGCCTTACGTTACTATATATAAGCTTTAGACGATCCTAGCTACTAGATAAAAATACTACTTAGACTATAATTTGAATACAATAACGTAAGAATCAATTTAATAAAACTATCGCCCAACGAAGTAATTAAAGGCTTCCAATCTACCGGAATCACGGATATCGCAACGGACCGACCTATTCCATATATCGATAGATTAATAACGAGATTTGAGGCTTATAACGCCCTAACTATAATAATAATAACAATAAAGTATTACTTTAATAGGAATCATATCGCTAAATTCTTTAACATTAGCGAACGAATCTATCTCCGACTTTATAAAGGGTACGCAATTCCCCAATCTATAATATTAAGTACTAAATACGGACCCAAATACATAGGGCCGTTTCGGATCCTAAATAGACACGGCCGTTCCGCTTACGAATTCAATATTCCCAAATACTAGCGGATTTATCGAATAATTAACGTCGATCACCTAGAACCGGCTGGAAAACCAGACCCATACAGGCGTTAACTTCCAATAATTGCGCCCATTCGGGGCATTAACGCGCTAACTAGAATTATAAGAGATAGGAAAAACAAGAACGGCGTCAAATACCTAATCGAATACAAGGGAATAGGAAGAGAGTTCAATAGATAGCTGCCCGCAAAGGAGTTGGACTCAAAACTTTTAGAATTATAGTTAATAAGGAATGAGAAAAACTGAAAATAACATGTATATACCACAAGACGGGCTCGCAAGGACGCAGCGCTTTTGACGGGGGGCACATTATTAGGCCACTAGGCCATACACGCACTGACCAGGGCACCTACCCTGTACTATACCCTATGCCTAACTCAGGAAGGTACACAGTAGACTGGCACGGAGAGGGTACCTCATATATTCCGACTCGGCCACAGGCCAGTCAGACTTAGCCTAATTCATCATCATCACACAGAATACACTGCATGCAGCTCACACCCTTACACAAGCCGTTTGCCAACTCGCTAGCGCGCGGCGGGGCTGCGGAACAACCTTGTTCTTTTAACAGGCCGATCGCCCAACCAGGGCCAACCAGCCGCCAAGTTCCACCACCCGATGGCCATCAAGGTTCTCACTTCCATGCGCCCTTGCGCTCCGGACTGGTCATCCATCACATCAGTTCCGTTGGCAAGTTGGCGAAACCGAGCGATGACACCCTCACCAACACGAAGGAGAAGAAACGACGAGAACAATGAACTGAGAACCGAGAGTTTGCAGTCATGGAGCATGCAATAATTCTTTTTCGAACCAACATCCTAACAGCCACAAGCAATCATGTCCATGCGCGGTTTGCTGCATCACTCCCACACAAAGCTGAGCCTCTGTTGCTGACCGACCTTTTGTCGCATTACTCTTTTGTGCCGTCTGCAGCTGTCGCATCCTGTGTGTCTTGGCCAGTTACATTACTTGCGCATTCCGTTCACAGCATTGAAACGATGATATCGAATAATATCGAGTATTAAGTGCCCAGCCTCAAACTTGCTCAAAAGGAGGAGGGCCATCGTCAATTCTTATTATGGGGTCAGCGGCTAAGCATGTGACCAGAAAGGAATTACATGAAGAGGGGGAGAAATGCGCGCATCTCCCTACAGAAGTATACAAGCTCTTCCGAACTCGCTGACACTCTGCAGCTCAAACTCAAAGAGCGAGGGCCATGATGGCCAATCCCGCGGCGGCCAAGCCCGAAGCTCCCTGGCGGACGGCACCAGCGGTGGAAGGGGTGGCAGAAGCAGAGGCGCTGACCGAGCTGGCCTGTTCCTGGGACCCGGTAGATGCCGTGGCAGTTGCCGAGACGTGGCCAGCGCAGTGCCAGTGGTCACCGTGGGCCTCACAGCCGTAGGACTCCGTCGGGCTAGGCTTCAAAGAGATCGAGGAGCCGGACTCGTCATCATGGTCGTGGTCCTCCTCGTCGTGCTCATGGTCGTCATGATCATGGACTGCGGAGGTGGTCGCAGCTACGGATGAGACGCTGGCAGCGGTCACGACCGTGGCAAGAGAGGTGACCTTGGGACCCTCGCAGTGCCTGAAATTGTCAGTTATGGTGTCCGTGAGGGTATGACTCGACATAGACACATCAACATACCAGTGGTCGCCGTGAGGTTCGCAGCCAACCGAAGCAGTGGGCGAGGGAGCGAGGGACTGGGCCAGTGCAGCATGCACGAAACCCAAGAGGAACGGCGCAACAGTGGACAGCTTCATGATGTTGACTTGGCGAGTGGCTGGCTGCAAAGACTGAGACGAGTGACTATCGGGTCTCTCTGCTGATGCTTCCTCCTCATCTTCCCGTATTTATCCTCATCCTGAGTTGTGTTGCCCAGCCTTGGCTGTCAAGCAACATCCGAGAACAGGCTGATCATGCTCATGCAGAGATGGTTCATGGTGAGCTGTTGCGGTCGAGTGAGCAGATCCCAGCCATCGTGAGAGTCCATCAAGGTGTCCGAAGGATGAGGGATAATTCTCGTGATGCCTCATCTTGGCGGCATGGTGGTGTTGATGCCAAGAGAGCCTCTCCTGGACATGACTCCGAATCCGAAGTTTGGCCTTGGTGGACGTCGTGGGGGCGTGAGTCCACCCTCATCCTCCTGGGCTGGTGGGCAGCAGGGAAAAGAAAATGAGTTGAGACAACGGATGGACTTGGCGCGAATCCCTACAGGGCTCCCGTGTTGATGTTGGTGACTTCCGAGAGCTTACGGTAGGCTGGGGCTGAGAAACGGAGAAACATCGATATGAAAGCGTCAGTGGCAGTGATGTTGAGAATCAAGCATCCCGAACGCTTTTATGGATCGGTATCATTGTTTCTGATAAGCGCGTGGCATCCCCACGGGCCACATGTCTCCAAGAGCACATGTCTCACGACCGGATATTCGAGAAGAATTCTTCACGCTGATGAGGTGTGCTTCTGAGGAGTTTGGGGATGAAGCATCGCACATCAAGAACAATGATCGTTGCACTAACTGAATGATGTGCCTTCCTCTTGGATACAATGGAAGAATGCAGCTGCAGACAAGGACAATGGCAACTGCCAGTTTCGGATGAAAGAGAAGTCTGGTTGGCGCCTTCCAATCAATCAATTGAGAATCAATGACAATTACGCAAAGTTGCGCCCCACAGCAGGGGTTATATCCGGGACGTTTTAAGAAGGTACGTACCGTCGGAGCGCGTAGGGAGCTATCTGGCCATCAAGGTTCTCAACCATCAAGGTACCCTCAGTGCTGAGACAAGATTAGGACCCGTACCACACCCCGTTGCGCCAGGAAAGGCAGCCCACCCATTGGCTGAGAGCCGTCTTTACCAAGAAATCGACTCCACCGCCTGCAAAAACTACTTGTCCTGCTGCTTTTTCCTCTTTCGTGGCCGCCAGCCTCTACTTAGGTACTCGGTGTGTGTCCGTGTCTGCTCCTGCTCCCCTCCCTCACGTGGGCCGTTTGGAAAACTGGACATCTTGAATCTGTCAATTTCTCCCAATCTCCCTTCTCCCTCGCCTTCCCATTGTTGTGTTCGCGAACCTCTTTTCGCCAATTCCCAATTCCAATTCGTCTTTGCAGCTCGCTCGGCACATCCCGCTCCCCCCGCCTCCAAGTCCATAAAGTGGAATTGGCGCGTCACTCACTCCGTCTCGTCTGAAGCTTCCGAGACACTCAACCCGGATCCACCACCACGAGCTTGGCCTACCTTTACGACCCCGACGACCGTTACAACTTGGAGCCTTGGACATCCACGTCCCTCGATCTTATACCAGTTAGGCAATTCGACCGAAGCAGTAGACGTCTCAAACCACACGGCGATCTCCATTGCGACATTGTTCACCAGCCAATCTCACCCTTCACCTCACCCCCGCGAGTCAACCCACCTCACTTGAGCCTCCAGCCTCGCTACTTAAGAGCTGTCAACGCCTTCAGCCTATACTTCCGTCATCCCTCACTGAGAGAAGGACATCCTAGCCTGGTCTACCCACGCAACCCATCAACTACTCTTACGATATCCTGCAGCCATCAAACGAGAATAGCCTCTCTTCAGCTCACACTATATCATCTCAACCTCTAGGCTTCACACAGCCTATACTTCTCTCGGTGGCCCTTGATCTCCAGGGCTACCGGTATCCCTAATCTCATCATGGCTCGCCTACTCCCCTCAGACAGGAAATCTATCCTTCAGTATGCCCTGACGGCGCTACTCCTTCAGTCCACCTCCGCCTCTCAGATACAAAACAGAGCGCCACAAGTCACAGCTGCTCCCACCGCAACCACCGCCCCAGCCGCCGTTCCCACCGCCATTTCGGGCTGTCACTTGCATGATACAGAAGTGTAAGTGCCTTGATATCAGTCCTTTGTGTGTCACTGGATTACTGACCTGGCCGCTACAGATTCTGCCTGGCCGGTGAAACCGAGTACTCTATTCACAGTACAGCCACTGCTACCTCTGAGCTTCCTGCTCAGTTCACAGGATGCCACTCTCACGATGATGCGCTGTACGTTTTATTGCCACCACCTTTCTTGTCTCGTGGCCCATATTGACTGGAAGCAGATTCTGTGTAACGCCAAGTGGAGATGATGTGGAGATCTCACTAGTAGCCGAGGAATCTGAAGAAGGTCACGATGATCACGACCATCATGAAGATGAAGCGACGTCCTCTGCCAGCGAAAAGAAATGCCACTTCCACGCTGGTGTCGAACACTGCACTGGTGGTGTTGAGCATGAGGAGGAGAGTGCAACATGCGAGAGGACCGACCGGGACTACAACATCCGTCTCAGAGTCGGTCTCCTGTTCGCCATGTTGGGAACCAGCTCCATTGGTGTCTTCGGTCCCATTTTGCTCTCGAGCTTTGTCTCGCCAAACAATGTCTTCATCACCATCCTGAGACAGTTCGGCACCGGTGTCGTCATCGCGACTGCCTTCATCCACCTCTTTACTCATGCTACCCTCATGTTTGCCAGCGAATGTCTGGGAGAACTTAGTTACGAGGGCACAGCAGGTGCCATCTCCATGGCCGGCATCTTCATTTCGTTCCTTGCAGAGTATCTCGGCGTTCGCGTCTTGCAGTGGCACGCCGCCAAGACGGAGGCACGCAACATCGAGAACGGTGGAGAGAAGGGAGACTCGGCCCAGAGGACCGAGATGGTGAACATCATGGTCTTGGAATGCGGTGTTATCTTCCATTCTATTCGTAAGTTACACCGGTCCTACTACCCTTCCTGTTGGACTGCCGCTGATCAAGTACCACAGTAATTGGCATTACCCTGGTTGTTGCTGGCGACACCTTCTTCCTCACCCTTTTCGCAGTAATTGTATTCCATCAAATGTTTGAGGGCATTGCCCTTGGTTCTCGCATTGCGGCCCTCGGAACTCTCCCACCGATCAATGCGGCCTCCTCGGTCCACAGCCATTCGCACCACGGTCACAGCCACCACGGCCACAGTCACAGTCACGCCCATGAGGTTAAGCGCCCAAGCCTGCCTACTGAGCCCACCTCGCCAGCGGGTACCGACCATGGAGTGGTCTCTGAAGACGAGTCAGTAGGAGTCACCGTCATCAAGCCTGTCTCGCTCAAGAAGAAGCTCCTCCTGGCTTCCGGTTTCGCCTTGGTCACTCCTATCGGCATGGCCATCGGTATTGGCGTACTCAAGCAGTTCAACGGCAACGATCCTTCGACCATCATTGCTATTGGCACTCTCGACGCCCTTTCGGCTGGCATCCTTATGTGGGTTGGCATCGTCGAAATGTGGGCTCATGACTGGATGTTGGGCGGCGAGATGACCACTTCCGGTCCTCTGCGGACACTTGCTGGCCTTACTGCCCTTATCGCGGGTCTGGCTTTAATGAGCTTGCTTGGAAAGTGGGCTTGAGAGACTTGCACGTCGCACACTCTTCTTTCTGGGATACCTATTTGCTTTTTTTTGGATTCGCGGGCGTTTCTCTAAAAATATCGGGTTACGGTTATTGGGCATAGCGATTGGAAAATTTTGCTTGGATGGCGTTGATCACACAAAAAGTTATTGGGTTTGCATATGGAGCAAAAGATACCTAATGAAGCATATCTTGACATGACAGCATGACATGGAAAGCATTCGAATTTTCGAGAGCAAGCAAGTTGGAACGCGTATTGGTAGAAGAGAGACAAAGTTTAGATGACCAAACCAACAATTCATGATCTTGGTACACTCATTTCTTCATTCTTAAACCGTGACACTGGGGCACAGCATCGGACAGCGTATCCTGCATTTCGCAGTAAGTAGATGTCCGAGTCTCGTGCAACTTGGAGGTCGCATCTGCCGTCCACCAAGGAGAGGACGACATCGGATCTCGCACGTAGGATCTTGTACGATTGCCCACGCTAGCACATAAAACACTGACTTCTGTTCATTGTTAACCCTTGATGCTAGTATACAATGAACCCATGCTCCCATGGATGATCTATCTCCCTCAGATCTGAAAACAAGTCAAAGGAGTCACTATTTGCTATCGGCCCACACCGCCTTCACTCGTTCGAAACAATCTCTATTGTAGGAAGATGCGATCGCGACTTCGACTATTGGAAAAGGTACCTAGCTATGTGGCAGTCTCAATCGGCATTGTCCCCTTCTTTGTCCCCATGGCAAAGGATAATGATACTTTTTCGTGGATTTGTTGACGCTTTGTTTCATGGCCCAAAAAAAGGTTGCGGCACATCGCTGGTCAGGACGGGAACAATGCATGCACATTCTGCATCGTGCCCGCATCCACGACCTATAAAAAAAAGGTATCACAACAAAACGAAAAAGCCACAGAAAGTACCAAAAAGGTAAACGAAATGGGGAGAACAAAAAGGAAAAAAAGCGAAAAAAGAAATGCCCAATAACAGGATTGAACTGTTGACCTTCGCATGGACTTGATATCAGAAAAACCGATATTAGTACGACGCTCTAACCAGCTGAGCTAATCGGGCTAGTGCTGATTGTTGAAGAGAGGCGCCCCACCAAGTACTTATCAGGGACGAATCGCACTGACACGGACTGCTGCCGGGTTTGTGCCGTGATGACCGTTGATGGTCGGAGGACACTCCAAAATATCCCTGGCACACTGCGAAAATCGTTCATGATAACGTGCTTACAAGAAAAGTACTTCACAAGTCTGAGTAGTGAGGTTGTTTTTGTTTATTTTCGCGCCTGAATCAAGCGTGGAGAACAGCGGAGATAAGGCGACGGGGCAGAGTGTGTTACGTTTGGAAGGTACATCCCATCCCGACTTTCCATTTTGGTGGTGTTCAGACCTGGCCTGTTACGCCATTTCTCTCAATCAAGCCACTACCTCTAATCAAGCATTCTCCCAACCATTGCTAGTCCCCATCTTCTTTGTTGTCCGCCATGACCTGCTTCGCTCTCCGCAAGCACACCAGCTCACCGCAGAACATAAGTCAAGGATTTCCCTCATAGCATTATAGAATCACATGTCATTGACTTGTCCATCATCTGTTACCATTCTACTAATGAAATACTGATCAATATCCGCTGCCCAACACCATTGCTTAGCCCTGCCTTGAGGCGTCTGTCTAGAACCAACCACCTTGTGAGGTGAGGAACTCCAGAAAGCCACAATTACGCTGATAGGAAGAAATGTCCACCTCTTGAACACAAACTGGTAGGTCATTCATGTAAGTTAATAGCCTGGACTGGTCAACTTCAATGTCTCGATCCCAATCTTATGTATCCGTCACCCATTCCTCTCCAAGTGGAGTATTCTCCCTTCTTCCACTTTTTCGACAACAACCCGCAAACTCATAGTAGTCTCGTCCCTGATTGGATATTTACCCACTCACTGTAACTGTATTCTACTTCGGGCCAATCTTCTGACCAATCTCCTTCTGGTCAGTATTCTTCCCCCGACTCGTCCAGACCTTTCTGGGAGATGTAGGACATACCGGACTCAGAAGGCGCGGAGTACGTGGAACCAGCGACCGCCATAACAGTATTCGAACCGTCTTGGTCTTCCAGAGGGTAGCTGAAGACCCCGGGCCAGGCTAGCGCCCATTCATATGTGTCTTTAAGATCAAAGCTGGGCTCCCAGGATCAACCGGGCTAACCACATCCAAACTGTTATTGTCCGCACAAGCAAGCGGCGACGCGCCCTTGGGGACCTTAGCCACGCGTGGCAGCCGCTGGGAGAGCCGGTCCTGATCGAGTCTCAGAGACCTCGGGTTAGCCGTGACGCCGATGGTGCGGAGGTTCCGCAGCATAGTCTTGGCTTTGTCGCGGGTGCTGGGCTCCCGGAAGAGGCGGAGAAAGCTGTGGAGGCAGTGGATGGTCTCGAGGTGGTAGTAGTCGTAGGACTTGACGGCCTCAGTAACCGGCACGACATGGTTTCCATAGATTACGGTTCTCCCATTTGAGGTTTGCGGGATGTCGTCCAGTTGCGGGCGGCGGAAGACGCAGTTGAGGTGGCGGAGGTTGGGGAAATCGAAGAGGAAGGTAAAGGGGTTGGTCGCACCGGGGTTGATCCAGTCGTAGCCGCCGAAACGCAGGTCCTCGACGCGGTCGAGCTGGAGCTCGATTCGGTGAATCCGGCTCAGCAGGGCGGTAGGCACCGGGGCAGTGAGATGGGTACTCAGTTGGACAGCCAGGGTGTCCCTGTGTGGGTTGAATAGATATACGGGAAGCTCCCTTTGGGACGAAGGCAGCGGGCTTCCCCAATACTTGAAAGCCAACTCGCGGCTCTCCCTATTGATTTGGAAGAGTATGATTTTCTTGTATCTGATTCCACAGATTATCTCGTAGGTGTCTCGAGTCCCCATGAATATGACACCGGTGAACATAGCTGGATCAACCGACATCTTCCAGATCTCTTGTCGGAGCTCGGGCCGTAGCATTGGGAAGAGGGAAAACCGCTCGTAGAGCTTTCCCTTTCCGGTCGAGGTAAGGAAGGGAACAGATTGCTCCCTGCTAGTTCCACGAGTGTTAGCCATGAATACGATAGATAACCAAAGAGACGCTCTGAATTTCTGACTTACGCTTGACTCTCCTCCGGACGACATCGCACAAGATCGATGCAATCGTTGATGATGCCCTTATAGTTAGGCTCGTCCGTAAGAATACGGTGGACGAGTGATGTCGGTGGCATGGTGAATTCTAATCCTGGGATATCTCGATGACTGTAGATGTTGTTGACTTGCGTCGTGATATAGTATCCGTGATGGCAATGACAAAAAGTTGTCGATTATCAGAGGGGAAAAAAATGTGCGTGTGGGATACAAAACAGATGGGAAAAAATACCAGTAGGTCAAGGGTTAATAATATGTAAGGACCATCAATCTACAGGTTTGCTTTGCAGACATCTGCACTCTCCGCAGGTTTCGGTGCGAGTGAATGGTCTGCGTGAACAACCTGCAGAACCTTGAAAAGCCTCAGAAGCACTGAACCTTTGCCACGGCATACCGTATAGACTCGGGCCATCCGTTTTTAGGTTCCAGGGAAATCAGGCATAGTCTATAAGCATACTGCAACATTCATGCCCGCCAGAAATTGTATGCAAGACGGTGATTTTGAATGTCTCCACCCTCCAGCGCCCTTGAAAAGACAGGAGGAAAAGACAGGGCACCAGAGGAATCGAATTTACAGTCCTCCGGGGTGGCAACACGTCTCCCCCACTCTTTTTTGCGGATATAAAATGTACAGATTCGGGCATACGCATACCTGATTATGTCTGATTTCCCTGGAACCTAAAAACGGATGGCCCGAGTCTATACGTGGTATCCCATGTATGTTGATGCCGTGATAGAGGCAAGGCTTTAGCCAAAACCTTGGGTAGAAACTAACTTCTTCGAAGAAACCACTTCTCTTGCCCTTAACACACCGCTCACGCTGCCTTGGTGATCCTTCATCATAACTCGAGGTTTAACCACGAGCACCCTGGCATCACCGATTTGCACTGGCACTGAGAGATATTTTTTATTTGCGAAGTCCCAAATCAACCGGTCAAGTTCATGATGCATCCTGCCATTTCAAATCATCACTGTGCTTCATACTCTAGAGCCACCTTACTAGGTCGTCGTTTATATGAGCCCATATGACATGAGAGCTTTGGACGATTTGCGAGCACAGGGCTCGAGCGCTTGCTCAGGACGACTGCTTGTACCAACACAACTGGATGAACAACAAGCACTGCTTGTTGGTTGGATAGCAACATCCATTCCATCGGAAACTCTGAACAGATAGTTAGGGGACTGCCTGTGATGTGAGTAGGTTTGTTCAGGCCCCAGGGAACCAGCTCGCTTGATCACACTTGGCTGTTTCCCTAACCCCAGACACAGAAGCGCCGTCACTTGACGTAATAGTAGCCGCCTGTCGATATCCGTTGATGATACATCAAGAAGTGGTTTGATGTTTGACCCTGATGATCAACATGCTAAATTGGACACCAAATACCACGAAAATGTGTTGTTGTATCAGATGTCACATCCGAGTTGAACTAGGCGTTAGCGGGAGCACATGTCGCGTCGAGGTCAACTTCCCTAGGCGTTTTCATACTGTGAATATGCCTTTTCCAAAATAAAATACACCGTATTGGATCTTGTTAATGCCTTTCGGATCCGTACTTAGCCATTCATTTAGTCCTTGAAAGGTTTAGGACAATTCGGAAGACATTTCGTCTAGGGCATATTGTCTCTGTCATTTGGATGTTCTTGTGTTCTTGGGTCATCGCCCGCAGTTTTGGGGTTTCTCGACCGCCTTTCTGGTTGCGATAGTCGACGCACCATCTTCAACTAGCACAGGTCCTGGCACTTTGCTTCATCGTCAGTCATGGCTCATCAGCGTGTGAAGGGGATGATATTTCTATTCATCCTTTCATATCGTCAAGCAAATCTTCCTTGCCACCTTGTGGTTGATCGACCGCTGGGTTGACGATAGTGAATGGCACTGCCACCTGGCTGTTGAAGGCAACAATCCGAAATGTTCTGGTAAAGCCGAGGGCCGTTGGGCACTCTGGCCTGATATCATAGGTCCAAGGTTGCAGCCAAGCCGGATGGAGGACCGACCACCAGCAGTTTCTTGGGCAAGGATTGCAAGCCGTCTAATGCTCCTGCCTCGCGTTGAGCTTGCCGTTAACGAGAACCTTGCAGAAGGCCAGGAGCAATTGCAAGAGCGAGGAGTGAGATTGAGGTTGCTTTTTGGGGCTGAGCTTAACTCGTGGCCGGGTGTGATCGCCATGTGACCCCACCTCGGTCACCCGCAACCCAGACGTTTGCTGCCTGTTCGCTACAGTAGTATTCGAGCAGTATAGGGCAGAGCAAGCCAAGCTACAAGCCACTACCCGTTGGGGAGGCTGACAGATTTCCTGTCTGTTCCCCAACTCTGCTCCACAGAGTTGGTGCCAAAACCACCGGACATGCCAAAACCCCACCGGACTGCAAATATCGTGCATTTTCAATAGGGATTTTATATAGTATTTAATTAC
>RAPC01000111.1:0-56753 GCA_009806235.1 Neurospora sp. CHS-2018c
CCCCCCCCCCCCCCCCGCGCGTTCGGAGAAGATGCCGGCCGGGGTGGCTTATCGTCCACTGATAACTCGCCCGGTTGTACCTAAGGTACCTGAATAGGTAGGTATACACTACATTAACCTCGGCGACCAACAGGGGCAGGTTTGGTCGGGTGGGATGGGGATCCCTCACTGCCTATCTCCTTATCAGCCACCAACACCGGCGTGGAGGTTACCTGTAGTGGATTACTTACTTCCCCCGATCAGGCCAAGCTTTGGTTGTTGTTTGCAATACATACAGCACGTGAAAAATATCTGGTATCAAGCGTTTATCAAGTGCTGTGATGTAAGTCAGAGGATTCAGTTCCCTTCCCAACCACCTTTCTCCCATCATGTTCTGTCTTCTTGCCCGTTTCTTGCGGGCAGTGGCCAGCCCCCGCCCAGACCCCAGACGATGCAGCTACAGGTATCTTCGCGTGTAGTGTAAGTGACATGCCAAAACCCTAACCCTCCCATGTCCAACTTGGAGCCCAACTACCAGAAAGACCACAACTCTCCCCTCCGTATTCAAGCCATGCTGACCGTCTTGAGTCTATGAATAGAAAGCAAATATTCTCTGGTTATGATCCTCTCCGAATGACCTTTCCTCTCCCATTAGAACCTCCCCCACGGCACCTCCAGCGCGCCGTCCTCCATGCCCGTAACGACCTGAATCCGCTTCGAATCCGCAAACCGAAAGTATACCGTCCAGGACTTCCTGACCCCCGGCCAAGTATCCTTCTTCCAAAACGCGTTCGTCATACGGATCTGGCCCCTCCTCCCCTCCAAGAACTTGGCCAGTTCCTGCAACACCGACGGCGTCTCGATGCGTTCCGGCCCGTACAATGCCGCCAAGATCTCCACCGAGCCGTTGTAGGGAAGTCCCGTCCGCCACGGCCTGTGAATGGTTTGTACAAACTCTGATGTTTCTTCTGCGGCCTTTTGCTCTGTCGATTCGGATTCGGTGTGCTTGTCGGCCGAGATACTGAGGACGGCGGTATGCTCGGGAATGTTGAGCAGGTGCACTCCTCCGTTGTTGTTCAACCCCTCGAATTGGTAGAGCATTGTCAAGGTTTTGACGGTTCCGTAAGCTGGATCGGGCGTCAACACGTTGTAGAGATTGTACATGTCGAAGGTGATGCTGTCGTCGGATGCCACCATGGCCCGGATGTCGTCTGTGACGCTGACGCCACCCCAGGTAGCGCCGATGATAACCAGCCGAGGCAGCTGGTTGGGGAGATGGGGGAACATGTTGTCGTGATGGTCTGCTTCTTGGTAGGCTGGGCTGGGATCAGCGTCACTGCTGCCCATATAGATATCGGTTTTTGGGTATTCGGAACCTTGGCCCTTGCCGTCGCTGTTAATGTCCTCCCAGTCGTTGAGCATCGTCATGGTTCGCGTCGGAGAGGATATTCGTGGTATCTCGGAGGAGCCGACCACAACACCGCGTACAACGTTTACAGAGAACCGCGATATGTAAAAAGAGATGAACAGAAATCCAATTAAGACAAGTAAAGATCCCAAGTCAAGTGCCTTCTGGGCTTGTTGGCGGCCAGACAGCGGTGGCCTCTGGGCCGGTGCTTCTCTTGAGCGGACATGTTTGGACATGGTCGTGGCAAGGGTCTTCGTCAACGTTACACCGGCTGCTGATTGGTGTTGGTGATTTCCTCTTCTTGCTTCGTTGGACGCTGGCGAATGATGGTCGACGGTTGCGTAGTTGCTCGCCCAAAGAAATTGAGACAGTCTATGGGGTAGTTATGTGCCTGTCAATAATTCAAGTTCCAGGATTGGTGCCCGCCCAGGTCGACATATGCAGTCGGCAGTCAGTCGTCAGGCAGACATGAGGACGAAATCCGTCAGTCTGCTTGGAAATACGCAGTACATGCAGTTTACGAACGTGGAATTGAGGCTCTCGATTCCTCGGAAGATCGTGTTCTACAAGACTGCTGTCGACCATGTTGAGCGGATAGAGGACGGACCTTTTACTCATTTATCTCTGCTCCCGCATCCCTGGTATCAATCCAGGGGCCTCAAACATTCTCAACTGGCAACCCGGAAGGAATCTTCGAGAGAAGGCTTCTCTGGCATGCGCTCGACCAAGTTTTATACACAGTCGTCGAAATTGATGGCCGAGCGGTCGTACGAATAATCCGAATACTCCGCAGTCTAATACATCACACCTTTGGGACATTCTGCCACGCATTTATACATCTTCATTATACATGCGGACCGAAGTCCAAAACATGTCCAGGATCAAACAATCCCTAATAGACTCTGGCCGACGTGTTTCTAATTTATTACGAGGCATATCGCAGTTTTGCAACTGCCTTTCTTAACCAATGCGAGCGGTATTGGGACTGTCCATGTTCGCTTTATTCTTACGAGCACTCGATGGCTTGCAGGCCTAATCACCTGGCGGAATCTTCAATCTATGACCTCCCCCTACCCAATGCCGACGCAAACTCCTCTATCTTCATGGCTAGCTCTGCCTACTTAGGATCCTTGCGTATGCTCAACTGGCTCACAGCTAGAATGGGCACCACATCAAATCCTTGGTGGCATGATCGCTCGACGGATGTTCCGCCAAGTTGCCATACCACACGGGTGTTCCTTGTCAAGAATACAACATCCCCGAGTTAACTGGCACGATGGCAAGCGAACAAGCCTACAACGATGTGCTTTCAGCTCCATCTGAGCGGAGCTACAGAGCATTGTGCTACCTGTGACAACGGTTACCAAGGGACCCAGCTACCAGAATCGACAAAGGACCGCACAATAACTGGAGGATGGTAGCAAACGTGTCTGTGATACAGCTAACGCGGCCACGACTTTTTGACAGCTGGTGTATCGTTTCACCCATCGTGTGCCGGTTACACTCTTCGCCTTGGTGGTCTTATGCCCCGAAGTATCCCAATGGGAGCTTATATGGGTAGGTATTAGATGTCAGCTTTTTGCGTAGATGTTTGGAACTGTTTACTCGAGCTTTGCCGGTTATCAGTCAGAGTCTGGCTCACATTTAGCTTCAACGTGTACAAAATAGCCCTCACCTACCAGAACCGCTGCAGCACTTCGAAATGATTCCGCAATCGTTCAGCACAGCCCACGCCCTCCTCATCCTCCTCCTCTCAGGGGTCTCTCTAGGACTGTCAGGACCACCAAGACACAAACATGTAATCCGGGACGTCCCCAGCGCCTTGACCAGCACTCAAACCGAGGACGAAACCACACAATACTACTTCACAGAGTCCTACACCTCCCTCCCACCATTCTGGCCACCACGACCAACACCACACAGCAGCACGGACTCAACATCCATATTCTCATCAACAACATCAGCAGAATACCCTTACAACACAGATTCCGACACCACCACGTCCTCAAATTTCACCATACCCACTACCACTTGGAACTTCACCACACCCTACACCACCTGGACCAGCTACTCCGACACCTGGGGCGACCACAACACCTATCCAACGCCCAGCAGTCCAGCCACAGATGAAACCACGACCATCTCCGTAATCAAGACCTTCACTTCCTTTACCACCACCGTCGTGTCCAGGACTGTCAAGCCATCTACAAAGCCATCCAGGACATCCAAGTCATCCACATTCAAGACTACACCGTTCGCAAACCTGACGACGTTTACTTCCCCCAAGTGGACGACTGTCCCCATTGCCTCGCTGACGGGTACGCCGTTCTGTTCGAATGCGGCGGATCCGGATAATGGGGTGGGAAATCATTGCGTGTGTGAGAATGGGGAGACGGTTGGTGTAATTCCGTTTAGTAAGGGGGGTAATGCTAGTGATTATCAGCCTTGTGCTTATACTACTGTTGGGTAGTGGGGAGGAGGGGGATGGGTGGGACACTAGAGCAAGGGAGAAATCAGTGCGAGGTTATGAAGGATGGGTTCGGGGCCTGTCTTCAACAAGGTCCGCTGGCTCAATGGCAGAGCGTCTGACTACGAATCAGGAGGTTCCAGGTTCGACCCCTGGGTGGATCGAGTTATCTTTTCTTTTGCTCTTTTTCTCTTCCACCTTGTTGCTTAAACTTTTTACTCACTGATACCAATCTTGAGACCATCATTTTTTGCTTGAACTTGCAGCAGAGCATTTGATCATGACTGCAATTCCCAAACGTCGTTCACATCACCGTCAGCCCTCCGTTCGAATAAAGTGCTGACAGTGGAGCAGCTGTCATCACCAACCTAAACCCGCTTTTTTAGGCGCTGTCATCATCTTCTTTGACATGCAGCTTACACGTTGGTTAATGTACGGACATGCACTCAAATCGGACACTCTGACTCTGTAAAGGAAACATTCCTTCAATTTCAGCCTCCTTTGCACTTCACATCTTCCTTCGCAAATTCCCAACTTCATCGGCTTCAATCCTCCTTCAACATCTCCACCCCCGAATCCCTCCGTACTGCATGGGGGTGTGCGCAGGAAACAGTAAATTTAGCGTAAAATAACAGTTGAAATTTTCAAACGTTTGCCGATAAAAAACGGATTGAGCGACCGTTGGTGAAAATGTAAACGTTTGCAATGTGAATCGTTTTGGCACGGCCAAACGTTTAAAAATGCAAACGTCTAAGCCAAAATATCACAAGGCCTTATATTCTATAGTGCAAAAGGATGGTGCACCTTTTTGGTGCTTCTTCTTGTTCTTCTTCTTCTTCTTGGTGATGCATCTTCTTGGTGATGCATCTTCTTGGTGTTCTTGGTGATGCATCTTCTTGGTGTTCTTGGTGATGCATCTTCTTGGTGTTCTTGGTGATGCATCTTCTTGGTGTTGGTAATGCATCTTCTTGAAGTTCTTGGTAGTCATCTTGGTAGTGGTGATCTTTCGAGGTCACGGTTTCAAAGCGAAGGCATCACGAAAACAAAGTTGCACGGCACGGTCAGGATTCGAATGCAGGACTTGGGTAAAAGATCAATTTCTATCTGCGCGCGAGATAGCTTGGCCAAAAGACCATTTCTATCTAATCGAAGAAGGTGCTGGAAATTGATGCTTATAGATGGGAAAGTGCTCCCTCTTCGAAGGTTCCTTCTTTGACTCTTAGCCTTTGGATTCTTAGGATAACGTCCAAGAATTCCCAAACGTTTGGCCATATCAACCGATATTTTACCGTTGGGTCTACTTAAACGTCTTATATAGCCAACGTTGACATTTCATAACGTTTAACGGCATTTTACAGTAAATTTACACTTTTTTAGATTTCAACGGTCGAATGACTATTGGCCGCACCCCCCTCCTTTTAGTACGGCTCCTCTCCAGCGTACCCACTTTCCCCTCCCTCTCCTCCTTCGTGTCCCTTCCCTCCCTCATCCTCCTCTCCCGTTCCCTCTCCTCCCTTCTCCTCCTCCTACTCCTCAAATCCGTCCCATGCAGCTTATCCATCAACCCCGGAATCGCACCAAACTCCACATTAAACAGCTCATGATGGGCATCATGGTCCCTCGCCATCTCCAACAGTCCCAGCAATTTAAAATCATAACCCGAATGCACGGTAGCCGTCTCCACTAGCATTATAGCCAAGAACGTCCAAAACGTCAGGATATGCACACCCAAAACCATCGCGGGGATCGCAATCGGTAAAGCGTTGGCGAAGATGTGTTCGATGGGATGCGCGTATTGTGCGGATAAAGCAGTGGGAGCGGTGAATTCGTGATGCTTCTTGTGGATCATCTTGTAGAAGCGCGGGGTGTGGAAGAGGCGGTGGATGTAGTAGAAGATGAACTCGCGAGACACAATACAGAGGGGGATTTGCCAGGCCATTTCGGTCACTGTCGGTGGCAACGCCGAGATGTGAAACCGGGATCCCCGACCGGAGCGGATGGCGAGGGTGGTGAGGGTCAACGAAGACAAGATGTTGAAGCATTGGTTGCGCAGGACGATTAGGGCGCAGTGGCGGATTTCGGCGGCAGATGGTTGTTTGAAGGGCGGTTGGATTTTGTGTCGGGCGGAGAAGTTGGGGAATAAAGGGTCGAGGAAGGTATATGACAAAGCGGGGATCCAGAAGAAGAGGAGTTGGGTTAGGAGGGTGCCCCAGAACTCTATTTGGTGGGGGGAGTAGGTTTGGACGAGGTAGGTCCAGAGGGCGAGGGGGGAGCCCATGCTGACTGACGGCGTTGTGGTGATGGATGGGTTTGGTGGTTTAGTTGGAAGTGGTGGAAGGCAGGAAGAGGTGCTAGAACATCGGATAAATCGCGACGACAACAACAACGGTCGTGCAGGCCAGGACCGGTTATGAGCGGATTTAAAAAGTCTGGAGAAAAACGACCTCGGTCTGTTCACTCCGCAACACATGTGAAGTCGCATGAGATACTACCCCAGACTTTTACGCGAATCACCATGTTCATCCAAGCCATCACAGGCCCCAGATCGGTTTCTTTGCCACTGGGCATCGCTCAATGCGGTTGCGGTGGGCAACAAGGTCGCTAAACCCCGCGCTTTTGGGGACAGGTCTTAACTGAAAGGGGGAAACGAAGGGGAATAGTCTTTGTTTCAGGCACTCCTATTTGCTCGCGATGTAACTCCATGGTAAGTCATTACCCCAGAACTTGGCAGTCGGATGCTTGGAAGCAAGGGCATTGCTCGTCGTCTCCACTGATGGGATGGACGACGATGGTGATAGACAAGACGCAGGAACCCTTTATCCTTCGAGCGGTCGTAAGAATAAACCGAATAAGGACAGTCTTACACCGCTCGTTGTGGCTGGAAAAGGCCGTTACAAAACTGTGATAGGGATAACAATAATTTAGAAATACATCGGCTAGAGTCCATTAGGGATTGTTCCATTCAGGAACTGCCTAGAGGTTGCGCTCAAAGGTATAAGAAAGACCTTTGGATGCGTGAAAGAGTATATCCGAGGTGTAATGTACTGACCGTGACGTGTTCGGTTTATTCAATCACCTCTCAGGAACCTTCAAAATATCATCCACAAACACCACCTGCCCCGTCTCAATCGACCGATTCGCCGCAATGCCCGTCAATATAGACGCCGCCCCATCGACATGGCTCGCCGCACGCATGTACTCATCCGTCGTCGGCTCTCCAAACAAGTCATTCAGCAACACACTATCCCCTCCGCCATGCGCGCCCTTACTCTCATCAATCTCAATCTCCCTGGGCTGCTCAAACAGCGGCCTCAGCAAGATGGTCCTCTTCTCCAATGCACCCTCCAGCGCCTGGTCTCCTCCCGAATTGACATAGCTATTCTCCACCACTTCCACCTCCAACCGGCCGCCCGTCCCGTTAAAGTTCACGCGGAACCCTTCCCACGGAGCGTAAGCCGTCAAGGAGTACGTCATGACCGCCCCGTTGCGATACCGGATCAACAGGTTCATGGTATCCTCGATACTAATCCCATCACTAAAAACGCTCTGGTCGCGATAGTACCCATCCTCTCCCTCAGCATCGAGATACAGCGCCTTGAGGGTCGGGATGGACTCCAAGTCTAGAGCGAAGGGGTCCTCCTTGGCGGCTTCGCTGCCGCGAGTGCGGCTGTAGAACTTGGTCACACCTCGTTTCTCGGCGTTCTCCTTGCCGTAGAACTTGAGGTCGCCCTGAGCGTAGACGGACAGAGGACGGGTTTGCAGCCAGAAGTTGACCAGATCGAAGTGGTGGGTGGACTTGTGGACGAGCAGGCCGCCGCTGTTCTTCTTGTCGCGGTGCCAGCGTCGGAAGTAATCGGCGCCGTGCGAGGTGTTGAGAAGCCACTCGAAGTGGATGGAGGTCACGGTGCCGATGGTGCCGGAACGCAGAATCTCAAACACTTTGGTGTTGTGCGGGGCATACCGGTAGTTGAAGGTGACCCGGACCTTGCCGCCCGTGCGATCAACTGCTGAGAAGATGTCGCGGCATCGGGGGGCGTCGATGGTCATGGGCTTTTCGGTGATGACGCTGCAGCCGAGTTCGAGGGCGCGGACGATGTAGATGTTGTGAGTGCGGTCGATCGAGGTCACAATCACCTCGTCTGGAGCAGTGGATTTGATCATCGCATCGAAGTCGGTGGCCAGAAAGGTGGGCACTTTGCCGTGGCCCAGAGCCTCGAGCCGGCTGTTGGCGTAGTCCATCCTGACCTGATTCGTATCGCATAGCCCCACGATGCACGAGGTTGGGCTGTAATCGGTTGCAATGGCATTGTAGAAGAACCCGGCCCGGCCACCAGTGCCAACGATGGCGTATCGTTTTCTTCCCGTGCCGCCTTTGGTAACGGACTGGGAAGTTTCGCTCATCTTGAGGTTAGCTGTTCAGATCCAGCCAGCTGGGAGGAAGTTGAGTCGTGAGAAGGCTCTTCCGCGGAGTGTTGGGGGCCAGCCAGGAGAATGTCAGTTGTGTGAAGCAAAAGGCACGAGGCGTGGAGCGTTTAGAGGAAAAGAGAATCGAATAGCACCCAGTGTCAAGATGGATGTCTATCATGTTCCTCGGTTGGCTCGCCCCGTGCCCCTCGGTCATAGATAACCCAGATCCCGAACATTAGGCTGAAGAGGACGAATGGATCGGCACGGATGCCGGCTTGATGGGAATAATGTTGGCATGCACCCCAACATCACTGCATCCTTCAACCCCCCAAAACGCGGGGAAGTGCGGAAAGAGCAAGATCATGGCATGGGATTGGGTTGGTTAAACACAGGGCGACATGGTCTAGAAAACTGACATATCACGACCAAGGTAAATGGTGTAGATGAAAGGAAGGCAGGTGACCAACCTACCCTGCAAAGACATCCAAACTCTACAGCCACTTGAAGTAGAGGACGCTTTCCTTTGGGTGTTCCGTCACGAGATGAGGTGGCTGGGCTTTGATGCCTCCGTGGTTCGTGGCAGACTCCTGGGAAATACCCAACCCTCTTGCCATACACGTGGTGTGATTCGGGGTAAAAGAAGGCGATCGATGGCCCAGCGCCCTTTATCTGAAAGGGCCGCCCTCCGAGGATCAGACGAGACATTGCCCGCTGGGCCCGTTATTTGGACGACGATCTAGCACTGGCTAAGATCCCACATTAACAACAAAACCTTGACCGAAGACAACCATGGCTGCAGACCAGGGGAAGGGACAGGACGATATCACTCTTGCGCCTGTCCATGAGGAGCCCACCATAAGGATAGCCCGCGACAAGGCTACAGACTTTCTTGCGAGCCACGCTGACGGCGGAACATCCTTCACCATCGAAGAGGAGAAGGTCGTTCTGCGCCGGATCGACTTTCGTGTTCTGCCCTTGCTTCTGGGGGCATACTTTTTTCAGCAGCTAGACAAAAGCTCGCTCAGTTATGTCTCCATCTTTGGGATCACTGACGACGCACACCTGGTGGGCAAGCAGTACTCCTGGCTGGGCTCCATTTTGTACCTCGCGCAGCTCTTCTGGCAGCCCGCAGCAGCGTTCATTCTCGTCAAGCTCCCTACCGGCAAGGTAATTGCGGCGGCCATGTTCCTCTGGGGTTGTTCTCTTGCCATCATGTCTGCTTGTACCGACTTCAAATCCTTGCTCGGGATGCGCTTCGTGCTCGGGTCGTTCGAAGCCATGATCGCGCCGAGCTGCGTTGCTGTCACGCAAATGTGGTGGCGGCGGAGCGAACAGACGCTGCGGACGAGCTACTGGAACGCCATGAACGGTGTGACTTTTATCGTGGGCAGCCTCTTCACCTATGGCCTGGGTCATATCCACAGCGACAAGATGTTCCGCTACCAGATTATCTTTTTGTTTTGCGGCCTCTTGACAGTTTTGTATTCCGTTCTTGTTCTGATCTTCATGCCAGACTCTCCAATGGAGGCCAAGTATCTCGAGGAACGGGAGAAGGTCATTGCGGTCGAGCGGCTCAGAGCGAACCAGATGGGTGTCGCGTCAAGGACGTGGCGATGGGACCACGTGGTGGAGACACTCTTGGACCTGAAGACATGGTGTTGGTTCATTGCTATCATTGCGATCTCGTAAGTGTTTTTTGTCCGTTTCTGTTACATGTTTAGGTCAGCAAACTGACGTTGGGACACAGAATCGCCAGTGGCGGCATCGGGACTTTCGGCAACCTCATCGTCAGGTCGTTTGGATACTCGAGTTTCGAGACCATCCTGTTCAACATTCCGTTCGGCGTGATCCAGGTCGTTGCCATTGTCGGCACGGGCTGGTTAGCCACTAGGTTCCAGCGCAAGGGGTTGGTGATTGCTGGCGTCAGCGTCCTGCCCACCATCGGAACCATCCTGATGCTGACGGTGTCGCGAGAGCACAAGGGCGTTCTCTTGTTTGGCTACTATCTGGTGTCGTGCATGGCCGCCATTACGCCGCTGATATACGCATGGCAGGCGCAGAACACGGGAGGCGACACCAAGAAGAAGTGCACGTCGGCCATGGTGTTTATCGGAATGTGCACGGGCAACGTCATCGGGCCTCTGCTGTACTCGACTGACCAGGCGCCTCTTTACCGACCAGGCCTGATTGCCGACCTGATCATGTTCGTCCTGGTGGGCGTCCTGTCGGCCCTAATCCCCTTGTACCTCATGTTTCTCAATCGCCGGCATGCTCGAAGGCGGGAGGAGTTGGGAAAGACGGCAGACGTCGTGGACGAGTCGATGGTTGGCAAGAGTCAACTGGAGTCGAGCAAGGCGGTCGAGGTCGAAGAAGGCGGGGTCGGGGTCGGGGGTGCCGATGCCCACCAGCAACGGTCGCTCGAGGAGGATAACGCGCTGCAGGACATGACGGATCTGCGGAACGAGGATTTTATCTATGTGTATTGAGCTTGTTGGGAATCTGCCTGTGGTGTTGTGGTTTCGAGGACCGGAGAGGACGACGGGGCTACAGGAGCGACCGGACGTGTCACGGACGTGATTTACAGAGGGCCACTCCCCATAGCGGGCCGCCGTTCAACAGATCCCGCAGCGGAGATGACAGCTCCCGGGGCCCCGCCACGGCTGCAGGTCCGGTTGGTGTCATGATTGCCCCGCTGTCCGCTGTGGAGACGGACTGATCTCTACAAGTAACCTACCTAACAACAGGGGCAGCTACCTATGTTGATGTTTTATTCCTGGCAATGACTTCAAACCATTACCTACCTAGGTATTTACTCGACTCAAGAAGCAGATGGCCATTCGTAACTCGGATTTTAACATGCGAACTTGCTTGTGATATGTTCCACTCTATACGCTAGGGGAAGTTGCAGTGTTACAACCCGCGATGACTCCTTCCCGAGACTCCACTAACACAACAGGTACTAATTCTAGGCAACAGCGCCTCGACTGGAGGTAGGTACCTTCCCACATGGTGCTTTATAACGTGGAGCTCTTCACTTTCGTCTTTCATCCTCTCTTTGTCTTTTCCTTCATCCTTTTCATCTACAACTCAATTCATATCTTCCACCCATCAAACCCCTATTCCCTGCTTCCATCCAACAACCATGGCGGTGACAAGGTTCAGGCTCGTATGCAATCTCTGTCAGGCCATTATCCCACCAGTCGAGCAAGACCTCAACAATGACGACGGGCCAATTCCCAGGCTGGAATGGAATCAAGAGACCAGGGCAGTGAGGGCAGTCAGAGACACCTCCTCTCCCTTTCTCACTGGTGTTGGCTATTTGACCCGTTGGGGAGTGCTCCAGGCTAGTCATAATCCTGATGTTCCGTACAGGTCAGAGACAGGACTCCTCAATCTGGGGGCTCGGAATGATGCCATCTTGGGCCAGTCTGGCAACGGTCAGGCTAACCGCCCCAAGTACCTCACATTCGTCTTCCACGATGCTTGCTGGCAGCTGTTCTTGGCCGGCATTCTGCCTGGTCTTCCAGACTCTGTCACAACCTGCCGCACACCTCAAGAGCAGGTTGGACTTGTCGCTGAGGCTCTGTTCAGATATCTCTCGTGTATGCCACTCACCAAACTCAACCAGGTGGTGGTTCCGCATGATCTCCCCCCTTACCGTGCCGCCGATCTCGTTCTGCCCCGGGACTACGCTCCCACTGACCGGGCTATCATGGTGGCAGATCCCTCTGATCTACCAACACTGGATGGCTCACCACAAGTGGCTGACCATCAGCATAACGACCACCTTTACACCATCAACCCCAACTTCCACTCCGCATCTTCAACAGATGCTCCCTTTTCCACGCTCCCCGAAGAGTTGATTCACCAGATTCTGAATCTCCTCCCTTCCCCCGACGTTTGCAACCTTCGCCTAGCATCTAGGTCGGTTGCGAGCGTCTCGAGCCCTTTGCAACTTCCAAGGTCCTTCTGGGCCAGTCGCTTCGAGAGTGGAAACGATATGGGATTCTTCTGCCCTGGCCGTCCCTTTCCCGACACCAAACCACCTACAGACTATCGCCAACTCCATTCCACACTCAGGCTCGAGTTGAGCAAGGTGACTGAAGTCATGAACCTGAGAAACAGACGCCGGATTTGGCGCATGTTGCGAGAGATGTCCTGTTGCATTACTCTGGCGATTGAGCACATATGGTCGTCAACGAACGGTGACAGTGATACAGGTACTCCTTTCGTACACATTCCCGAGGGCCACGTAGCCGGGAGATTGGTCTGTCCCCTGCCTCTCCGCGGTGGTCCTGTTACCAAGGCATTGGAACGTAGCGTTGGCACAACGATATTTGCTAGGCAAGCTGCCATATTCCCAGACCCTTCACTACAGGCGCCCATGTGCGTCGGTGTATCGTTTCTGGGAGTTGACCAACGTCCCTATGTCTGTGGCATCAGGGTTCTGTCTGCCAGGTCTGATCAGGCTTGTAGAGTGGGCGTCATTATCCAAGAAAGTGAAACTATCGTCGCCTTGAAAGCTGATGCTGAGTTGGCTGGCTTCCGTGTGGCATGTCTTGCGAATGGTGTGGTTGGCATGGGTGTTCTAGTTCGGCCTGTTGCTAACCCTGAGTGTGCCCCCATGCTTCACCCTTTCACAGTGGGTCATCTGGATACAAGCACAAGTGGCTTGGGTCTTGCGGACCTTACCCCTACCGGCGGAGGCCTTCCAACGGGCATCATTGCTGGGCTTGATGTAAGTACTTCTTCGTCCCTACATAGCTTTTGGCGCCACGGACTAACATTGACCGCTACAGGCTGCCTGCCGAATTGTCTCTCTTCAGCTGCTTGAGTGCCAGTCACCGGTCTGCAAGGAGGAAGAGGAGATCTCCACTGGTCCCTTCGTGAAGAAGGCCACGCAGCCACGTTCACAGGCTGTGCTGTGGAGTCCGTCTATCCCTCAAAACGCTAACGATATCATCACTCCTAAGACGAAGCCAGGCATCCACGGCTCAATTGCTGTGCGAGAAGATCAAGGCTCAGACTTTGTCCTTAACATCCCGTTTGGCGGGGAAAGAGGGGAGAGACTGAAGACACTCAACAGAATAGTTACTTACACAGATCCTTACTCGGCGTATGGGTCGTTCAAAGGCTTCGGCTTCCATTACGATGATGAGCCGGCTGAGGTATTCTACGGAACAAGAAAGGAGTATGATTCCTTTCCAATTGCATTCCGTCAGTGCCTTCAGTCATCGTTTACCATCAACGGTAAAGGGGGCGAAGTAATCGACCACATAGAGCTATTTGGCTTGGTCTCGCAATGGTATAAGCTGGACGCTATGAAGGTTTGTGACCCGTGTTCTTCCGTTTATGGATACCCTCAGCAGCTAACAAACCCAGTAGATTACCACGAATTTTGGGAGATGTGTCCACTTCAAGCATGAAGCGGAGGGGTTCCTAAATACGTTCACAACGTCTACAGCCAGCCCTGAATTGAGCATGCTTCACCCACCCGTCGGGTCGACGATCATCGGCTTGTATGCAAACACACACGTACGTCACGAACCAGGCAGATATCGATGATTGAACTTATGCTAACACTGTTGAAGCAACCTTCAGGTTCTGTACAAGCCCTTGGGCTCCGATGTACTACCGAGACCCAAGTTGCCCGACAGTCTGCGGTTTGGGACGCGGCAGCAAGCCATTGGCTTCTGTCACCGCCGCCAGTATACAAGTTTTACGACCCCAAGAACGCCGCCGTTGGAAAATTGGGGTTCGGCTATAGTACCGGAGTCCGTCGGCTTTACAATATCAGCCGGATCCGCGTCTCATGTGGCTCAGTTTCTGGACCCCGACAGCCTCACACGATTACAGGTCTCTGCTTCGAGTTTACCGACACCGATGAGCCTGTGTATTTGGGACAATGGCTGAATGAATTTGCGAGTTTTAATATTGAACAGGAATCTGGGCGGGTCGTTGGAATCACCACGTGGAGACTTTTCGATCGAGATCGCACCTTGGTGGGAGCGAGCGGAGATCCGTGGGTTGATCCCTTTTCCCACCGCTTCCGCACTGATCAACTATACACTGGCTTGAAGATTGAGACGGGTTCCGGGAAGGTCTTTGAGATCCCTCCAGACGACCCGGAGAAACTCGGGTATGAAAAGGTTCACTTCCGGGAGAACGCCTTCGAAGAATTTGTAAGTCATGACTCAAAGCAACATGAGTACCTCAAACACACTGGCTGACAGATGCAACAGGCGGGTCTGTACTGGAAATATACCTTCCACAACGATTACTTCACCCCGCTCTACAGGCAGAAGCACCGATATCTTTCAGGCCTCCGCAATCCCGATCGGACAGAGCAGATCTTTTGGCAGGAGGCGCAAGACTGGCAGACAGGGACATGTTATAATCTTTCGGCAATCCATGTCGTGTGGGGGCCTGCTGATCCTGTGGCAACAATGACCGGACTCATCTTCGAATATGGCGGCGGGAAGATTCGGAGAGAGGTAGGATCAACGAGCCTCCCGGGCGCGACAAGGCAGTCACTCAAAATTGCCGAAGGAGAAGAGATCACACGCGTACATATCCTGAGACCGGTAGGAACCGTACGTCAAGAGGGGTTCTTGTTTCAGGGGCCGCCCAGGAGAGTCATTGATTACTCCTCGTTTTTTCAGATCGAGGTAAGCAAGTCCAATACCTTTGTCATATCGAAGCCAGTACAATGATAAGCTAATGCTCATGAGCAGTTCCATACAAGTTTAGGGCAGAAAGCAGTGTTCAGTCGCGAGATGCCCCGAAGTGAGGCAGGGGGCGAAGAACAGAGGGCTAACTGCCTTGAAGTCTGCTGCCCTTACTTGTTCACGCGTGATGGCAAATACGATCCAACCAGGACCGTGCGGCCGTCAGACGCAAGCATCGTCGCGGCAGAAAAGGAGAAATATGGGGAGGACGGAGTGTCTTTGAATACGAATTATCAGCTCGTTGGACTCGGCATAACTGTAGGAGACTACACGGGCTCAGGGAGTTATGCGACGATAGATGTCATCCAAACTGTGGTGGCGGGGTATGATCAGTGGATGAGAAATAAGTGATGCGCTTGCGGAGTTTGGAGGCTACTCGGCTGGGCTTGAATCGCTCTTGGGGTCTGAGGCGCTTCTAGCCCAGACGAGTAGAGATATTACAGTTGGCTCCATTACTTCGGTCTCCTTTCGGATTCGTTTCCACTTTGTTCTGAGCGACCAACGACATGACTTGTCCATGAGCTGGCGATGCGGACCATAACTTTCGTATCACACAAGAAAATGACTACTGTGACAAGCAAAACTGGAAATCTATTCTTTGGTGTCTTTCACCAACCGTACCTCATGCATGATTACTAAACTAATTCCCATGTCGAACTCCTGCATTCAAATGTTATCACCACCGCCACTCCATCAACCCACTCACCACCTATCTTCACCTACCTTCCCTCGAGCTTACCAACTTACCTACCAACTCTCCTCCAAAACCCTCCTCTCCCTCTCCAGCCCCTCCACCTCCGCTTCCAACCTCCCAATCGCCCTCTCCAGCTCATCCACAACCCCCTGCCAATGACGAATCCCAACAGAATTCGTCGGTTCCTCAGCTCGATACCTCCTCGCTCTACAGGCATTGGAGGCCAACGCTAGGAGATCGATGTCTTGCGGTCGCGAAGTGGACTTCTTGGGATTGATGCTTACCGGGAGATTGGGGTGAGAGGTGGTGGCTGCTTGGAGAATACTAAGCATCGAATTTTGTTCCCGCTGGAGAGAGAGCTTGGTTAGGTTGAGGACGGTTAGGAGGGTGGTGAGTTGCTGGAGGCGGTGGGTGCTGATTTTGTTTTTGGGTATGGTTTTGGTGGTGGTTCTGGGTTTGGTTCCCTCGGGGCCAGGGGCGCGAACGGGAACGGAGGGCGGGACGGGGATAGAGGGAAGAGGAGGGAGGGGCTTTGATAAACAAAGGGGAGATGGGGACCTGGAGGTGGAGGTGGAGCTGGAGCCTAAGGATGAGGTAGGGACAGGGGAAGGAGAACGGGAAGGAAAGAGCGAACGGAGCATTTTGGTTAGGAATTTGAGTGGGATCAAGGAAGGTGGGGTTTAAGGTAGTAACGATGAAGGCGTGCCGAAGAGAGTGAACTGCTGCTAGAAGTACCTGTACTTGCTTGCTTTGCCTGTGCCTGACAGGAGCTTTGGTATGATGTTCAGAAAGGAGTGTGTGGCACGCGCTTCTCGTTACTTACCCGAGTCCCTAAGCCGCTGTTGAGTTGGGAGGTGAGTTTGGATGGTGAGATAGGGGGAGGTGACACGAAAAACAGCTGCAGGGCGATAACAGCTTTATACTAGGCTGAGGCTACGTCCTTGGAAAACTCCAGTTCAGAACACAATGGCGTTGCTCTTGTTGTCATTCCAGCGTCTTCCGAGAAGAGCCTTTGTTCACAATCTGGTTCGTTAGAGCTTTGGAGCTCTGGGAACGTACGTGGCTGAGTGGCTGATATTGGAGTGAAAGAGGAAAGTTGGAACAACACCATTGTTCCTGCCTTCTTTGGCTTTGTCTCTTGAGATGTGGCTTTAGGTGCCCAGACGCTATTCTGGAGCTTTCTTGCCATCATGCAGTGAACATTGACTCGATGAGTGAAGATTGGTGACTCCATGAGGCGATCACAGTACATTTAATACAGCCGGAAGTTCTGCCTGTCCCTCCGGCGGTTACCTGGGGCGTCTTGATATACGGTAGAGGCAGGTTTTGATAGCAAATGACATACTACCCCTGAGCCCGACCCCAACCCTCACCCCCTATTCACTCGCATCCCCAAGTTATCAAACTTCCCCGGATGGTCGTAAGAATAAAGCGAACAAGTCACGGTCAGTACATCACACCCTTGGGAATACTCGATCACGCGTCTAAGCGTTTTTATGATGCCTTTGAACCCAACCTCTGGGCAGTTCTTAAATGGAAGAATCCCTACTGGACTCCCGTCTGGCAGATGTATTTCTAAATTATTATAATCCCTATTACAGTTTTGTAACGGCCTTTCCCAACCACAAAGAGCGGTATTGGACTCTCCGTATTCGGTCTATCTTTACGATCGCTTGACGCGTTATCAGCAGAAAGAGCTTTTATGCGTCATCCGCTGAAAATGGCAGCTTTGCAAGAAGAGAAATGCCTTCCACCCATTCCTGGAATCTCATCCGTACCGGTTGTACCGGCCGTGCCCGCCTTCCACGCATGCGAACAATTTCACGGCCTGCTAGATACACTTGCCACATCACCCAATTCCTCGAGCGTTTAGCAAAGTATGTGGACCAGTTCACCTCGACTCCTCGCGTCGTCCACCACTCAGCTGGAACGCTCTCACCATGCCGATGAAAGCGAGAACTAGCACTAACCTCAAGCCTGCCCGGGTATTGCTCCCATAGCTGCGGTGTGAACAATCCTTCTTCCTGAAGAGTGGGCGCAAGGTCATCAACCAAGAGTCTCAGCATATCCGCATCACGCTCATTGCAGGCAATATCTAGTGCGTCCATAAAGTACTCGAAATCAAAAAGTCCGGGGCTTTCCCAGTTCCCATCAAAGTGACATCTGGCTCCGTTGGATACGAGAAGGTCTGCCATTGGCCGCCAATTCCAAGGTTCATGCTTCGGGTTGATTCGCCGCTCGGTCCAAACTAACAGAAAGGCGCCCATTGCAGTGACTGGCCGTAACGTTGATCCGGGAGGATGGCGACGGTCGGGCCCGGGATTTGGAGCAGCAAGAGATGGGTCTGCTCCAAGGCGGAAGAGATGAGAGATTGTGTCGAGATTATAGCCCTTGTCGTAATAGCTATGGCTATAGCTGAAGTTGTGCAGAAGTTCGTTCCAGATGGCAATATGAAGTGGCCTGGAAGTAATCCCGCGTTCGGAAGAGGGACCCCCATTGACATCCAGCCCGTACCTTGTGACCAGCAGGTCGATAATATCTGACAGGTGCTCACGTGCCCCGTTAAGAGGAGTGCTCCGACGGATAAGCTGGGACAGCAGACACGGTCCCCAGTAGGCCTGCGTGAGATCAAAGTCTTGAATGTCGCGAAGCATGTAATGCACAATCCCATATCTCCCCATGAAGGCGGCGAATTCCAGGGAGCTACTCTCTGGACAGAGAATTGTATGCAACATGGATTGCCAGCCGGAGGAACCATTGATACGACGAGCGGGCGGGGACAGGCACTTGCAACAGTTTCGCGAAGGGACGTAGGGGTTTGCCCGACCCTTGTTGATCAGGTGTATGGCTGTGGCCGCAGTGTCCTGGTTGGGATAGGCGTGCATGGCAGCCACGATTATGGCGGGATACACGGGCTTTTTGTTGCGGTTCTTTTTCTCGGAGAGTGCAAGGTCTTCATCGTCGCAGTAGTCGACCGTAGGGGAGTGGTCGATGTTGCTGAAGTGGTAATCGAAGCAATTGGCACCCGCGTCCAAACCCTCTAAAACCAAAGTGGACCGATTGTCGGCGAGGAAGTCGATGATGTCGTGCCGAGCGAATTTGATACTGGACACCAGGGCCTCCTTCCAATGGCGTCTCCAAAGGATGGGCTTGACAATGTCATAGAATCGGCGACATGTTCCTGCCAGCTGCGCCAAGTGTTTCCTGCGGATCTTATTGCGTTCGCGAAAGTTGTAGTCGAGGTCGCGGTCGTGTTCCAGACTTAGCTCGACGACGACGAGACGTAGGACCTCGGTGGGCAAATTTATAATCTTGGGCATCTTTGGGTTCCAAGGATCACTGTCGATGAAATTTGAGTCAGCTTGGAAGGACACGGAGGCCTTTTATAGGCGTTGTCGCTATCTTTCCTAGCGGTAATGCTAGTTGGCTAGTCCCATTTTGATAGGTGGCTAGTCCCAAAGTCCCTAACTCAGAATTGAGATGTCTCAACCAAGACAACTGCCTGAGATTCGCTTTCTTTTGGACCTTTTCATTCAGAGATTTCTCTACAGCTTTTTGCCTCTTTTTGAGGATTGCGAATAAAGGGGATAGGTGTAAAGTGTTTGCGCAAATGTTAATGTTGAAGAATGTAGTCTTAATTTTGTCTTGGCGTTCCTGGGCTACGAAAAGTGGGGCAATTTAGACTTGGACATCACTTGCATCGCCAAAGTTCAAAATACCTTCGCGCGCACGCAAACTGAATTGAGATAATACTCGACTCGAGCGATAAGGAAAACTCTGATCCCATCAAAGAAGTTTGTTAACGACGTGAAGAGAGGAAACCGTTAACGAAGGAGGATAAAGGCATCGAAAGAAGTTCTTGTCCAGCAGTGATGGTGCCCGGGGGGACTAGCCACCTATCAAAATGGGACTAGCCAACTAACCTTTCCGCTTTCCTAGCCTGCCTACCTAGGTTTTAGCGTCGATCAGCACTTGGCGTCCGCTTTAGGTACACAGGCACGACAGGTATACCAGGGTTGGGTTTGGGTAACTGAAGAAGGGGAAGGATGATACGATAAAGTGTCGGTTCAGTACCTAGCTTAACAGAAGACGACTATTATCATGCGCGTTGTGGTTTGTCTCCAACTTGGCGGGTGCCGGGCTTGGTTTGACCTGTGCGTTATCGTGGGCCTTCAGAAGGCACTGCAAAAGGAGGTTTACAGACATTCGAACGTCTTGCTTCGGAACGCGGCGGTTCATTCTCGCAGGCAAACGCCCAGATAACCATGCTCGCCATGGTTGCCAAGAGGCGGAAGTTCGCTGATCGGTTTCGTCGAGCTGCATTGGAAGTGATCGGTCCTCGTTCGTAGCTGTCGTGTTCTGTAGCAGGTTGGAACAGTGTCTGGGCCCTCAAGAATACCTAGTCTCAGTTCTCAGACCCACTTAACCTCCGAACCCCACCCTCCCCGTTCTGCGTCGAGGAGAGGAGACCCACATTTTTGTGGGGCGGGTCCGCTGAAGGAAGTCGACGGGGGTCAATATGATAGAGACTACAGTAGAAACCCCTGTTAGTGCAACCCCCCCCCTTCTGCAAAATCGCCCTTAAGTGCAAGGAAATGTCTTGCCGGAATTATTTTCCCATACTGAGACTGCAAACTGCAAAGAATTTGGGCCGGATTTGCAGTTACAGGGGTGTCTATTTGCTGTGACAGGGCAATTCTGGCCCCTGGACCAGGCGACTTACACTACTTTATAGGGGGTCACCTCTCGATTACAGCGGCCAGCAGTTGCAAAGTGGTCTGTGCACCGGCACCCCCTACTGCAAGATCCCCTCTAAGTGCAAGAAAAATGGCTGCCCGGATTACTTGCAGTATCAGGGGTTTCTACTGTAAAGAATACCTTCTAGGTAGAGCTTTGATCACGCCCCCGCTGATAAGGAACGATCGGAGCTAAGATAAGCAACCGCGACCCGCAGCCAGCAAGGTGCACGCCGACTCAAAGCATCCATCAACTTCCAAAGAGACGCCGAATTGAAGAAAGGGACATGGCCTGTCAGGTCCAAATCTCGTTGTTGTGTTTATTGACTAAGATCCGCAGCCATTTTACTCAGAAGTCGAGGTTGATTGATAATCCTGACATGATGCTGAATCTCCATTTCTTTGACGACAACGGCACTCGCACTTGCCAAGAACACCGACACCCCGCATACTTCAGGGATCAATAAACCAGATACTAACCTAAAAGGGTAGTATTAAGCTTTCCTCTCAGACAAGAGCTTACCAATTGAACCGATTCGATGCATTTGAGAAGTCGCGATCGAATTGAAAGACGTGAAGCATGACGACAGCGGAGTCGTACAAACAGAAAGTGCATTGTGTATAAGATCCTCCTGCAGAAGTGTCAAAGTGTTTTGCTTCCTTTCAATTCATCCAATTCATCTCAAACTGCAACCGCAAGAAGTCGGAGCTCCCCATCAGCAATCCCCGTCCCGTGCTTATCTGATAAAAGCTGTCCCTTCCCCGACTCTGTCGTCATTCTTTTTCGCGACTCCCATCAAAACAAACCAAAACACCATCACATCAAGCAAAAGTAAACCAATTCCAACCCAACCGTTACAATGGCTTTTAGAACCATCCTCGTCACCGGCGCGACCGGCCAACAAGGCGGCGCCGTAGTCCGCGCCCTCCTCAACCACCGCAACTTCGACGCCTCCTCCCTCAAGATCCTCGCCCTTACTCGCAACGCCTCCAGCCCCTCGGCCCAGCGCCTCGTCGATTCCAGCAAGGGCATCGTCCAGCTGATCCAGGGCGACTCGACCAACCCCAAGCCCATCTTCGATGCCCAGCCCAAGGGCTCCATCGACTCGCTCTTCGTCGTCACCGCGATGGGCAAGCAGCCCGAGGAGCAGCAGGCGATCCCGCTCATCGACACGGCCGTCGAGCACGGCGTCAAGCACGTCATCTTCTCGTCGGTCGACCGCGGCGGCGACGAGAAGAGCTGGGACAACCCGTGCCCGGAGATCCCCCACTTCGTGGCCAAGCACAACGTCGAGGTGCACATCCGCAACGAGGCCGAGAAGGACCCGTCCAAATTCTCCTGGACCATTTTGAGGCCAGTCGCCTTCATGGACAACTTCAACCCCGGCATCTTCTGCAAGCTGATGACGGCCATGTGGCGCGCCGCCCTTAAGCCCACCACCAAGCTGCAGCTCACGGGCGTCCGCGACATTGGTCTGTTCGCCGCCGAGGCCTTTTACAACCCGACCGAGTACGCCGGCAAGGCCGTAGGCATCGCCGGCGATGAGCTGACTCTGGAGGAGGCCCGCGAGAAGTTCAAGAAGGTCACCGGCAAGGAGTTGCCCGAGACGTTCACCTTCCTCGGTAAACTGATGCTCTGGATGGTCAAGGACATGGGCGCCATGTTTGCCTTCTTTGAGAACCAGGGGTACGGAGTGGATATCGCGGCCACCAAGAAGATTGTGCCGACGGAGGACTTTGAGACGTGGTTGAAGGAGAGTAGCAAGTGGAAGTAGGAGGACACTGCTGTCGAGCGGAGGTGTACGATACCCATCTTTTGTCCTGTTTGTATTCTTTTGTCGGATTTGCTTGTTGGTTGAAACATTACTTAGGTTGAATACTTATCATTAATTGAGTGGATAATAGAGATTGTCTGAGTTAAAGTGTTGAGTGATTGCGCCGAGTGTCTGCTAGTGATGTCAGCCCTATACTATTCCCCGCTGGCAACTATAGGAGGTGCTGACAGTATGGGGCATAATCTCCGATCCATGCCCTTCGCCAAGTGAATTCGGCATTAGCAGAAGTGATCAGGGAAGGAGAGTTATGGGCATCAGGAATAAGGAAGAACTCCTTTGTCTTTACATTTGAGTAAGCGGGGCATAATGGATCTCAAAGGTATCACCAGAGCGGCAGTGTTGCCGAACACAAGCAGGTGCAAATCCTACCTCAAGGACAGCCCCTCGCATCGCCTGTTCGGATTACAAAATGATTCATCCTGAGTGAGATATCGGGTTACATTGTCAGCTTAGGAGCGGCCGTCGTGCGGGGAAATCACCGCCGTTCCTTGCACATTGGGATCGAGAAGGATTCATCGTCTATCAGTTGTGGACCCCTGCCACACCAGACTACTTACCAAAAGTTCTATATAAACCCTTGAAGCCCCTCGAAGTGCACACGGGGAACACCTCAGATTTAACTCACACCTGCTTTCATCAAGGGGAAATTTGACAATCGAACTCACAAACCACCATCTCATCCCAAGTTCACACATCCAAGTCCTCATCATCATGGCCTCCGCAAAATCCACACTCGACCAAATCCTACACCGCTACACCACCCACTTCTCCTCCTCCTCCTCCCCCCCTTCCACCAAAGACAAACTCCTCGGCGCCGCCTTCCTCGTCGTCGACAAGACCGGCCCCATCTACGCCGGCGCAGCCGGCCACACCTCCCTCCCCATCAATTCCTCGTCCCCCGCCTTCTCAACCGACTCCTTCTTCTGGGTCGCCTCCCTCACCAAACTCCTCACGACCATCTGCCTCATGCAACTCGTCCAACAAGGCAAGCTTAGTCTGGACGCGGACATCCGTGAAAAACTGCCGGAGTTAACCAAGGTGGGGATTTTGAGGGGTTTTGAAGAAGGTGAAGAGGGGAAGGCTATTCTGGAGAAGATCGAGAAGCCAATTACTGCCCGCCAACTCCTCACGCACTCTGTTGGTTTGTCTTATGAGTTGGGACATCCGCTTTTGGAGCGGTGGGCTAAAGAAGTCGGCAAAAAGGCGGACACGAATTCCATGACTGTGGAAGGGTGGACTACGCCTTTACTGTTTGCGCCGGGTGAGGGATGGGTGTATGGAACGGGGTTGGATTGGGCGGGGGTTTTGTTGGAGCGGGTTTTGGGTCAAGACAGTCAAAACACGACCCTAGGACAGTACATGCGCAAGAACATCTTCGAGCCGTTGGGCATGCAGAGTTCAACGCTAAAACCAGCTGCCGAGCCAGTCGATAGACTAGAAAAGAGGATGAAGGACAAGCTGGTCCCCGTGGCGCTGAGGGATGCCGAAACGGGCGAGCTGTCGCAGGGAGAATTGCCGCTCCCGGCGGCGTGGGATCCCAAGGCGGAGAGCGGAGGTGCAGGGTTGTGGACTACGGCGGAGGATTATGGGAAGGTTTTGGCGGCGGTTTTAAGAGCGGCTGCTTCTGAAGAAGAAAAGGGTCTGGGACTCAAGAAGGAGACGGTTGATCAGATGTTTAGTCCACAGTTGGATGAGAAGGGGTTGGAGATGGTCAAGGAGATGGGGAGGGCGTTTCATGCGGGCATCATGCCTGAGTTTCCGGAAGGGTTCGAGGCGATTGATCATGGATTGGGCGGATTGCTGAATCTGGAGGATGTGGAGGGTAAGAGGAGGAAGGGGAGTATGATGTGGCATGGATACTGCAATTCGCATTGGGTAAGTTTGTCCTACTCTGATCATTGTAAACGGACGGCTAACGTTTTGGGGTGCAGTGGATCGATCGCGAAACGGGCATTGGTGCGTGCCTCTTGGTTGAACAGTTTCCCTTTGCCGACCCGGTGGTCATTCAGCTGTACAACGACCTCGAGCGGGCGGTTTATGGGGAGCTGGTCCCCGAGTGGAAGAAAGCGAAGGGTGCTTGAGGTTATCTTACCAAGCGAATGGTCGTAAGAATAAACCGTACACCTCACGGTCTGAACAGGAAATACATTACGCCCTCGGGATACTCCTGCACGCATCCATGTGTTTATATTATACATCTTGACCAAAATTCAAAACATTTCTAGGATCAAATAACCTCTAATAGATTCTGGCCGACGTGCTTCTACCTCATTACGAGACATATCACAGTTTTACAACGGCCTTTCTTAACTAAAGCGAGCGGTATTGGACTGTCTACGTTTGGTTTATTCTTACGACTACTCGCTAAGATATCCAGACTCGATGTGCCGCTTACGGACCAGAAAGCTTCCATACGACATTGATATCTTTTCAACTGCAATAAGTAACCTACAGGCGATCCGTTGTCAGTCTATTGACTATAAACTTTCTCAGTAGCTGCACTGGTATCGCCAGCAAATTCCATTTGCGTCAGAAACTCCCTGCAACCCTCGACAAGCTTTCTGATTATCTCAGACTCTTTGCCGTTGCCAGCCTCTGCAACAGGCTTCAAGTCCTCGCCCAGGTAAGTGGGCAGTTTATCCAGCCTCGCGGGCGGATGACCTTCACCTCCCTTGTAGTTAACCCGTTGTTGCATTTCGGGCCCAAAGCCATCCATGACTTCTTCCAAGAATAATGTCGCCTCGTCAAACAGTTGTAGGTAGTCAAGCTGGAGAAGACCTTCGAGAAGTGTCTGGACAGAGTCATCAACCAGCTGCAGCATATCGATAGGCGACAACTTGGACAGAACCGCTTTTCGCCTCAGGTACTCCTCGGTCTTCTCGTCCAACTTGGGTGGTGCAACCGAATAGGTACCTGTCGTCGTGCCGTTCACGTCTTCTCCGTCCAACAACTCATTCGACTCCCGAGTAGAACCCACAAGGGTACGTGGAGTTCCTCGGCGTCGTTCGAGCTGGAGTCGATGCATGGCCAGATGCTCCATGTAGGCAATCTCGTAGTAATAGTCTTCTTCGGCAAAACCATAGCGATAGTATAGAGTTCTTCGAATCTTGACAGATTGGGCAAAACCGGACCTGCTTGCGAGATCGGGAGGGCCGTCCCAGCCTGCTGGTGGCTCGGTCGCCAGTTGGTAGTTGTGGATAATGGCGACAGGGTCCTTTACTCCAAGGAAGCCGCTCTTGAATATGCTGTCATCGAGGTAGGTTTCGTTAAGCTTGGACATGTTGTCCCACACAGGTAAGGTTGGATCGGCAGCACGAGCGGCATGGTACAAGTAGGACGCAGCCTCGAGAACGTAGGTAAAGGCGGCAAACTGATGGCCCATTTCGCTATGCACAAGCCTTGCGCGGAAATCGAGCAGGCCGGACCAGACTGGTTCGTTCTTGAGGAGGAAGAACTCCTCCGGGTCTTCGTCAATCCCCATTTGTTGGAAGCGGAACAGCTTGTCTTCGTAGGTGAAGTCCTCCAACAAAAACTCGGTGGTGTCCTGGATGCGATCACTATACTCCCGCTTGAATGCCCTATCTCTGGTTACACTGCTGGGATCGTGAAGGCGGAGCGCATTCACCACTGTTTGACCCGTCTTTTGCATTTCGTTGAACGGATTGATAACTTCCTCCTCCATGATGTGGCGGATATCGACCCACAGGTGGAAGGAGAAGATGAGGGAAGACGTCACAGCATGCCTCTTGAGCGATTCCTGCCAGTCTTGCAACAGCAGTGGCTCGGCTGGGAGTTTTGGGGGAACCTGCCCATTCTTCTTGAGGGCCTTTAACAAAGAACCCTCTGTGATCATCTGAAAGCTGATTGTGTTTTCGAATTCCTGCCAGGTCTTCATGTTATGTGCGCCATAGACAACCTTTTTCCGGGCTGAAGGTGGCAGCATGGGAACCTTGCCGGGAGGGACGTTCTTGAGGGTCCTGTAGATGGTGCAGTACGACGTGAACCCGAGCCAATCAGCCTCGTCTTTCCACAAACGTTCGTCATGTTCCTCCTGGCTCAGACCATCGTACGAGTCGTAATCGATATGTTCGATGCCAACCTCTACACAAAGAGCATATCCATCATAAAGTTATACTGGGTGAGCTCGGGATGGAACTTGAGCGCCTTCATCAGGTCCCACTCCAGCATATGGAATAGCTCGAAGGCGGCGTTGGTGATGACGGCCAAGGTGTTGAGATGGACGGACCGGTCGTACCAGTAGTCGCACCATCGCTCTTGGACGTAGTTTCGGATGGTGTTGAAGTCTTCGAAGAAGCAATAGACCATCATGTAGAAATCGAACTCGTCGTCCTCGTCGTCCTCGTCCTCCTCGTCCGCCGAGGGCAAACCCCAATCGAACGTGTCCAGCCACGAAGTGTCGTCGTTATCTGTCGTGGATGGGCGAGGAGATGCCCGCGTCTCGCTGCGGCGTTCTTTGAGCGGCTTCTTGGTGCTCTTCTTGCTCTTGTGGAATTTTTTGGACCTCGTGGACTTTCTGTCATCTTCGGACGGTGGGTCGGCTTGGTCGTCTTCAGCTGCGTCGGGAGGCATCTGGACTTCGAGATGAGTAAACATGTTGATGAGATCGGACAGGCCCATCGGGTTCTTCTCGTCGGGCTTCTCATTTTTGGTGTCCTTGCGGCGAGCCGAGGTCAGGGCCTCGAACTTGGCGAGGATGCGTTCGAGGACGTTGATGATGTGGGCGTGGGTCTGATTGCTCTCCTGGAGCTTTCGGTCGGCCGGTCGCTTGGCGGCGGCACCACTAAAGAACTTGAAGCTCTTCTTTCGCAGGTTGACGACATCGCGGAGGATGTTGACGGCGGCATCGGGGATCTGCTCGGGCTCGGCGTTGTCGGCGATCTTGAGGGCGAGAATCTCGAGCTCGGTCCAGTGGACGGATTTGGCGCTTTCGACGTTGGTTTCGAGGCGGGGGTCGGGCAGGGGAGTGACTGTGGCTTTGGCTCGTGCCTTTTTCTGTCGTCGGGACTCCTTTATGGGGGCCGGGGCCGTCTCAACGACTTTTGTCTGATCGTCTTGGGCAGTGCCATTCGGTTTTCGGGACACGACCTTGTCGGCGGTTTGTTTGACCCAGCTGGTGAACTGTGCCTGGGCAAGCTTGTAACGAGCCCAAGTGCCGCGGCCCACTCGATTCTCGGTCGATTCCATGGCTCAATGCGTGAAATGGTGTCGACATCAGACGGATTGTCTAGGTCTGTATTCGTGGAAGAAGCAGCCTCGGCACCCAGTTATTTTTCGTGTCAAGTCAAACGACGTCACGCGTTCCATCCAGGGGCAGACGTGCCATGGCGGGGAGCTCCCCTGCGCGCCCTGTAAGTGGCCTGTGCTCTTCCCGGGACTCGGGCGGGGTCACTTCAGCATCCCCTCGCGAGCCTCGTCAACAACATCAAAACCAACTTCAATGCAAACAAAAACAAACCTACAGAACGGCAACCGGCAGAAAAACGTCGAGTATTGCAATTGTCCGTTGTTTCGAAGCAGAATTCATTCTTGCCATGGGTCACCGCCTCGAAAGTCAAGAGCCAATAATGAGCTCAGCTTCATCAAGTGCTACGTACCACTAATGCAAAAGTCTCGCTATGAGCTTCAGGGGCTTCAGGGGCGTTTCACTGATTCTTCACCTGCTGCCCAACTTTACCTAGCTTTCTCTCTTTTCAACATCACCTTACACGTTGGACCTTGACACAAATACGCCGCTATATCCACCATCCAAGCTTCAACACCTCTTCACCTTGATCTCCAGCTCAAATGGGCTCCAATGATGTGCCGCCCGCCCATTGCCCGTCATGGGTAGTCCCAACGAGTACCGCTCTGCTCGGCATCGGCGTGCTGTTCTGGGACGCGACCTACATCCTGATGACGCGCCGCGCCCTAGCCACCAAGACCTACGGCATGCCGCTTCTGGCCCTCGCCCTCAACGTTTCATGGGAGCTCGTCTATGCCTTTTACGTCAGCGAGATGATACTGGAGAAACTCGGCTTTGCCTTCTGGCTCTTGCTGGACGTCGGTCTCATCTACACCACCGTCCACTTCGGTCCCGAGGCCTGGCGTCTTACGAATCCGTGGGTAGGCCGGAACATCGGCTGGCTCTTTGCCCTTATGACCGCCATCGGATGCGTGGGTCACTACGCCTTTGCTGCCTGGTGGATGTCCGAGCCTCACCGGGGTTCCGGCGATAAGACGGGCAAGTTTTGGGCGGGCCAGGATGGATATGACGCCACCGAACTAGCCTTCTGGTCCGCCGCCGTCTGTCAACTGGCCGGCAGCGCGGGGAGTCTCGCCATGCTCATAACCCGGGGTCACTCTGGGGGAACAAGCTATCTTATTTGGTAGGTCTTCTTTCTGTATCTGTACATGAACATGGCAGACGAGTACGCGCTTCGGATTCGGGTTCGAAACCAACGCGGTAATACCTCCGCTGGGACAGGGAGCATTCCGCAAACATTTGCGAGTTTGACAAGCGGCCATCGTTTCACATACAATGCCACAAACGCGCCTTGCGCTTAAGCAACCCATCACAATCAAGAATCCGGCCTTGTCCGATATTCATTATCTGTACGAAACGTCACTAACGAGTACGCCAGGCTATGTCGAGGTCTCGGAACACTAGTCGGTTTGGTGTTGGCCAACGTCTTCCTATGGTGGTTCTGGCCTGAAGCGCATGGCTTCGTCTTCAACCCCTTTGCAGTATTCTTATGGGGAACTTCTCTCGTCTGCGATATCGCCTATCCTTTCGTACTGTGGCAGGTCCGCCGGTCTGAGGCCTTACTTCCAGACGGTACGCCCGCGATGTCGAGTCCTGGTGAGGCCGCCATGGCAGCCCCCAGGAACCATCAGAAGAAGAAGCAATAAGGTCTTCGTGTCTGCAAGGGACTGGATTGATGTTCAGACAGGTAACGATTGGCAGTTTGTTCTCCCTGGATCCCAGGAAGTGTCTCTGCTTGAGATTTGTCCGCCTCCAAGCTGCATACAATTCCCATCATGTGCTCTATGGTTGTCGTCGGCCTTGAGTCTCGTTGCGTGTAAAGCGGTAGAAGATGGCCCATACAAACTCAGCTTCGCGTGCATCGAGAAGACAGCCAACAGTGGCATACACGTAGGTAGACACCAACGTACACAGTCCTATGCACAGTGTGTTTCGAAAGCACAGCCTACCGCCAATGTGTTTCGTATGCCGTCTTGACAGGAACTGTTGTTGCATTCTACCAACCAGAACTAAGCTTCGATAGGGCAGAAGCAAGTCTACGGTCAACGGGCATCGAATGGAAAAGAGCCACGACCGTGATCGCGTCAAAGTGAAGCGATCGCCTGCATAAACGACCAAAACAAAAACAAGTACCACATCCACGCTTCGGGTTAAAACTCCCACAATTCCACTCTTGTCCTCGCGCAAGCAAAACGGAGCTCAACCAGGTCATGTCGTCCAGTCACTTCCTTGGGCAACCGTTTTGATCTCCTTGTACCAGTGAGAAGGGTCCAAAGTACTCATGGACAGACAAATCAGACTTCGAATCGTACGTCCAGGGCCAGGCAGGACATGCCGCCAGAGTCAAAAAGGGAAGTGAAAATCAGGCCATGGGAAATCCGAAATTGTGATGTCGATCAGTCAAGCCACGAGCAGCCACAGATGGGTACGCGACCCGGACAGCAACAGCCCCGAGCAGTTAGGTGAGCCCGGACCCCCGGCACTGGGATCTGCTCGACAACTTGACAGGTCGCAACGGGCGGTCGTGATCGCTCACATGATCGTTGACACCACGCTAGAGATCCTGGCCCAACCCTACCTCGTTGACGGGCATCACACACCTCACACAGGCTCACCTGCACGCTGCAGGATACCGGAAAAGAAAGCATCCGGGGAACCCCTGGGGACAACGGGGACTCGGACGGGTTTTCCATCGTCGATGTGCTTATCTCTCTGGGAAGGGCCGTCCGAGACATCAAGGGCTCCCTTCCCTTCTCAATTCCAAACTCTTACCGAAAAGTGTCCTTCTGGGTTAAACCGTCGGTGACTTTTTTGCTTCTTTTTTCCATTCGTCGACCAGCCGAATGACCTATCAACCGAATTAAGCGTACAGCTCATACAGTCCGACACTAGTAACCCACACTCACCTTGCTCATGGCCATGCAATGGAAACAGTATCAGAGCGGACTCGAAACTCACAACGGATTGTGGGAGGCCTATGGTATCCCTTACATAGGAAGATGTCTGCGAACTCGACTGTAACTCGCCGATCATCGTCACTTTTCCAGACCTTGCAAGAATGCGCACTACCCATCAGTTGTACCGAACCGAATACCGGGTACCGTTACAAAGCGGACTGTCATGTCCAGACAAAATGTCAAGCGAGATATGATCACCGAGCAAAGCCCCAGGAAATCGGTCGATTCTGAATCAACACCATGGGAAAAAGACTGGGTTAGATATCTCACCTTCCTCACACACATTCTTTGGTTCCCATTCTCTCTACCACACGGCCCTTCCTCTTGAGAACCATTCCTAACAGACAGAAAACTTTGCTTCTCTCTGAACTTCGCAAGACCATCCAAACCTGGAATGGCTTGCCCGCGCCTGCGCGTCTATTTTTGGATTTATACTTCCCAAGCCATTCTGTCTCACATCTACCCCAGTGTGCACCATCCCTCTAGTGGAAGTTACCTGCCACATCGCCGACCACACGTTTGCCCCGGCCTGCAAACCTCAACTAGTTACTGGACGCCGTAGCCGTACCCTGTCGCGCTTGTCTCGGATGCACTTGATGCCGGACGATCTTGATCATGGACATGGAATGGAAGCTAGGGAATTTTCTGTTTTCCCAGGCACAGTGTCGTCGGTAAAGGTCCTAGTCCTGGAACTAGCTATACCTCTGCACTCAGCTATCAAGCTATCAAGCGAAGCAGCAAGACTCGCGAGCGACATGTAATCCTCATTTACCAACAGCTTGGTACACTATCTAAACTTTCGTTAGTTCCAGCTTAACTTTGATGAATAGAGGTAGCTCACCATTGATCACAAGAGAGGGGAAGGATGAACTCTGATCATCAAATTCATGTCATGAAATTTGGAAGAAGTTTGTTTGCAAATCTGCCTTGGAGCTGGGTCTGGGGAACTAATGAATCCGAGAGCCGGGTTGTTGGGACTTTTGCATTCCATGACTCTGGTCTCTGGCATTTACTGATTACGATGTTTGTTCACCTTTTGTGCCCCAACGTTATTGCAAAACTGACTGACGCGGATGGGCATACGGGCATACGGACGTAGGAATGCAAGCTTGCTATCTGCCTGGTTCTTTAAGTGTGTGTTTGCAACGTCAGTACCTATCCCTCTCGAAGTCTGGTTTTGATGCCGTTGACAATCATACCAGTTCTGTCAGTCACAAACTAGGTAGCAGTTCACCTTGACTCCGGCCGGTCACATGAGAGTTTGCACATGCGGTCAGTCGGCTTGCCGGCGCGGGTACCTGATTTGGACATTCCAATGCGTACGACAGAAGGGATCGCATTTCAGGCACCAGAGTCCGGAGAGCTGTTCCTAGGTCTGAGCCGTTGGTGCTTGCTTGCTTTTCCAGCTTCCTAACTCTCCGAATTCGTATCTTGTTTCCCATTCGTTACTCACAAACTCTAAACGGTCGCTAATCCTCTTCCGTGGGGATTCCGGTTGAGAAAAAAAAAAGGAAAGTGTTAAGTAGAGGTACTCGGTGACTTTTGTTTCAATCTTCCAGGTATCGACAAGGGAAGTGAGAGGGAGCGGTAGACACAGTGGGAAGTACCGGAGGACTTGACGTGATTGTTCAGTTCCACACGTATAACGAAGTAACGGACAATTCCGGATCGGCAGAAGGTCTTACCCTTTCTTTGGGAACTTGGACTAGCATGGTCGGTTTTACTTATCTGAAACTAGTCAGGTAGTAGATACAGTGCTATCAGCCGGTCACCGGTCCAGACGTGGTGTGGGCTGTGGTGACTGGACGCTTTCAAAGAGGCCAGGAAGCGAGGTGCTTGCGGTACAGTGTCAAGACTAACACTATTCTCTACAGGTAGTCGCAACAACTGGATACCTATATCCCACTATTTCAGGGTCTCAAGAATGGAATTACATGGCAAAGTATGTAAAACCGCGGTTGAAGAAGCCACATCCGTTTCTTAGCTGGCTGAGAATTTCGTTCAGTACTTCTTAAGTGTAGTTGCCGTTTGTTATATCTCATCCAATCAAAAGGCAAGATGGCCGAGCGGTCTAAGGCGCCACGTTAAGGTTAACCCTTAATCCTCATCTGAGAAATCCGTGGTCCGAAAGGGCGTGGGTTCGAATCCCACTCTTGTCAATAACTTGGTATCCACCTTCGCTCAGGTGGATCGTCTGTTTTTTTTCGTGGTGGTTTTGGTGATGGACACCGTTGTTGGGGTTGGTAGCGGGCAAAACTGAGAAATGTCGACAGTCTCCCAGTCCCAGATGACATTCTCCCTTTTTGCCCTGTCATATATGATATGGTGAATATGTAGAGAGATGTGATGATACCACATCGGCAGTGGACTTGGAGCCCTCTGCTAGGGAGTTATGCTCAGCAATTCATTGCTTGCTGTTGCTAAACGTATATAAAATAACGGTGGGCTTGGTTGGTCCAGCTACATGACAATAGACAAACAGTAGGAGTGTCATGTTGTTGAAGAGCGAAGGTGAGAGTAGCAACTTTGTTGTCTTCTTTGTTATGGATGTTTAACTCGGCCAATATATCTAGATATAAGGTACGGAAGGCAGATTGTTCAAGCGTTGTCGCGGAGTCAGACGGATGTGCAGACAGAGTGCACAGAAAACCAACGCAACCCTCTTTGGCGTATATGAAGACCTGCATTGACCCCCGACTTCAACAACAGCTAAACAAGCTGCATGGCGCAGCGGAAGCGCGCCGGGCTCATAACCCGGAGGTCACTCGATCGAAACGAGTTGCAGCTACTCAAATCTTTTGTTTTTTGGTCTTTTCGCTTTTTACTTTTCTGCTTTGATTTTTTTGGTTTTCTTTGTGATACGCTTGTGGAGTCCCCGATAAGCCGAAGTGGACCAAAGAGCTCTCCGGGTTTGACCCGGGTCCAGTCCGGTCCGCTCCCGCTCCGGGTCCGGTCTTGTAAATTATAAGTGGTCATCTTGAGTGTCGTTGTTGACTGATGACAAGTCGGGTTGTGATGTGATGACTATGTTACGACTTTCCTAACATCCCTTTCCCTTTTTATGTTGACCAGTTGCTGTTCTCATTTCACATAAGTTCTACGGTGTACACGCACAACTTCCACAGGGGTTTTTAGTCCTGACCCCAACACTTCAGTTACCAACCATCATGGATATGCTGTGTCCTCGTTCAAAAGTCATTATCGGGGCTATGGACACGTCTACACTTTCACCTCCGCGAACTCGGCGATCGGGAGAACAAAGCGCGAAGGGGATGGAGTTCGACGGGAGAAGGGCGTGGGATGAGGAATGGTAGTGTCCAAGTTGATGGTTAGAATCAGGTTACGATCAGGAATTCAGGATCAGGCTTAGGATCAGGATCAGGATCAGGATTATCAGTTTGTAAGAGCATGTCATCTGTTGGTGGGGGACGTAGAGCTCCATCTTCATCCTACCCCCGCGCACAGTGGCGTACATGGCACATCCCATTCCCGCCATTGATTGCTTATCATCATCCTGCTTACGCCCTCCTTCATGTTTAGCGACGTGTGCAGTTGTTCTTACGACCACTCGAAGCCCGCTCGATGGTGGTAATCCCGACCATTGTGTATAATATTGCAGTAGGGTCGCTGATTTCACATGTCAGACGGGATGTTCCGAGGAAATTGCCTTCTGAAGCTTCCGGGGTTGTTCGGAACCGGGATCTCTGGTCAAGGGTCTGCTAAGACTTGGACAATATGAAGCTGACATCAGACGGGACGGGAGGGATATCGAGAGAAGCTCGTCATTGATGACTTGTAGGTTAAGAAGATCAACAGTCACAGTTAGCTACGACATTTAGTGATTTGAGACGTGATTGCCTTCCTGATTTGCGTGAAGCGGCCTGGAATAAGATTAGCAGGACTTTGTTCGGGAACCACGGTCAAGAAAGGAAGGAGAACAGAAGCAACTCAACACGACTGTTCCCGAAGAAAGTCCGACTAAGATGCGCTGAAGGCGGCAGAAGAGACACTCATGCCTTGTACACTGACAAGCTTGTGATTAAAACGGCGAGGTGCACCGTTTCCTTCATGCTCCGTTTTGGACGAATGAGCCTGAAAACGCACGGATTGGGACATCATCTGGCGTTGCTGGGAGGTAGGACCGAAGAGACAAACCGGTGCAACCCCAACTGAGTCTTAGGACAGATCTGATATAACTCGGTGAGCCGGCGGGATGGAAAGACCCATGGAAGATGGAGGCTCGATGAAAGTGTGGGGTCTTATAGGGCCGCATTAATGACCAGGAGGTCGAGACGTTACAGAATGGAACCCCAGAAAGTTCCATGACATGGAGGTACATGATGCCGCGTGGTTAGCTATTCCCATGATTGAGACATGTATGGAATGACGGGCAAATGTCTGGCTTTGGGTTATAGTATCTGATATGGGATCTTCAGATGCTACTCCGCTGAAACAGACACTCCATGTTGTGCTTAACGAGTCGAATGATTGTTTGACTACAAATATGACCGAAGCCGACAAAGCCTGCCTAACTGTAGCCCTGGAGACAGCAGCAGGATGGGAGTTTGTAGATTTACGCCCCAACACCTATACGTAGAGTTACTAAACCATGGTTTCTTAATGCTGATACTTGGGCGCACACAGACGTGTGTTCACCTGGTTAATGGTGCTTATTCTTGGGTGCGGCAATGCGACCAAACATATAGCCGCGAAAACATCGAACACTGCAGAATAACCGACATCATGTGGCAGATGTCAATACCGGGAAAGCTGAGGGCTGGTTCAAATGTCCTGCGAGGGTCGAACTTGTGCATACCGACTTTCAAGCCCGGTTGCTTTGGGTCAAGGCACCGGAGACACGAGCCGAAGCTCGTTGCATTTCCGGCCGAGATGCATCGTAGGCTACCGTCGACTGCCACTTCAAGTGCCGGCGCTGCCTCCTTTCTGGTCGTTGAAGGTCGATATTAGTTCTTCCCGGAGAACGCTCTCCACAACCGATCTTGCCAGAAGTTGTCACTGTTGGGCGGCTGGCTTGCTGTGCCGAGCGATCTGCGCGTCATGCTATAGCTGAGACAGCGATACGGCCACATGGCAGACGTAAGCTGCCGCAGCTATGTATGGAGCCTGCACTCTTTTGGGTTCGCGACTTTGGTGGGTTAGGGGAGAGTCTGTAGTCTGAAGCAAGTGAATGGCTTTGGACTTGGGGACCACCGTCAGCCATGCGTAATGCCCAACTGGTAGACTCGGGTTCTCGGAAACCATCAGTCGATGCTGACACTGACGCTGAAGCGATGATAAATGCTGTGGTAGAGGCATGAAGCCGGAAATTTGGACTTCGGGCAGACGGACCGTCAAAGAAGATCGGGTGCCACGATGTCACGCGGCGGTGGTGCAACGTGGGTGTCTTTGCCGAGTCCGCCCAAACATGTCTCTCCAACAGTTCGTCTAAACTTGACCTGCATTTGCTGGGCCCTGCAGGGAAGGACCAGACCATGAGCGCTTGTCATATATGTAACTCCCAGAAACCCAAGTTTGAGAGAACGTCATGGAGAAATCCCATGGAACTGTTTGTCTTGGCGTGTTCTAGAGGTATGACCTTTGGGACCATGGAGGTCGTCTCTCCGAGGGCGTCCATCAACGGGTGTTGATCAGTAAATCTGGCAATTCATCCAAAGCAGGTACCTGCAATCAGGTGATGGAAAATGAGGTCGATCGATGCGGAGAGCGTCTATCCTGCCTGTACTCGGGATCCGATGAGCGTCGTCGTGTCCCGTCCCCTGGGGCGTCGTGTGGGCGTGAACCTAAGCTAGGTGCCTGTGGTGCGGCCGCTGTAAGGCCGCTGTAAGAATCAGCTTTAGGCGTCATTTAGGATCCCCAACTCCCGGCCTTACCGCAGCTGGAGCTTCCGTTGTCAAAGTGGTGCCAATAACTACCCCCAGTACTGATCGATCTCCGGCATCTTTTGTCATTTGTGACATGCCCGTCCTCTATTACCGATATTGACCATGGACACACACAGACCCAGACCGATGAAAAGAGGTAAGGCCTCTAGGGTGTTGGACACTGGGATGGGGCGGGGTAGTATCGTGCCATCAACCACGATTCAATGCCATCAAGGAGTACAAAGCTCGCCTTGTACTGGTACTTTGTCCACGACTTCAACATCTTTGGACGAGACAAGCGGGTGGTGGCTCTCGGTGGCTCTGCTGGCATCCGATCCGATACAAGGAAACTGAAGCTGGAAGGCCGGTCCTACAGCAGCATCAGGGAAGAAACGAGGAGCTTCGAAATTGTTCCAGCTTATGCAATACGATAATTGCAGCTTGATGTCGCAAAGCACAAGGCGGTTTCATCGTGGCCGGTGATGTTTGGGTGTTGGTCGTTGAGAGGTGATGGAGGTCATTGTTGGTTCTGCGTTGAGGAACACCTGAAAGCACGGACTACACTGCACTGTGGGCAATTGCAGAGGGCACCAAGGTAGGTTGTGGCAGCCGGCAGGCAGATGCCCGGCAATTACCCCGCCCGCTATCGCTTCTCCTCTCTCCAGTTGTCAACATTCATTCGGACGTTCCCTCATGACAACCACGTCCACGTCCATGTCGGCGACCACGACCACGGCCTGTCCCTTTCCGCCTGCGGCTATCCGCGTTCATCTTGATCATTATGATATCCGACCCATCTTGATCGACTATCGGATCTCGGCATCGCGTTCCAATCGACACACCCTGATGATGGGCAAACTGCATTGCATACCTCTCCCTAGTTCTAGGCCCCCAATGCCTCGAGAACGCTACTGCTGATAGCCGCTGTGGGAGGGTTGAAGTGCTCCGAAAGAACTGCGCAGACTGAAGTGGAAGGCCTCGAATTCGAACTGTCAATCCAAGCCCGTGGATGCGGACAGTCCTGGAACATCACAGGTACCTTGCTGCCCCGGCGTCGGCTGCGGGGCAAGAAGCGAGCGCCATGCATAGCAGCACACTGCAGGAGCTGTCACCCCGAGTCAACATCGATCCAACACATCGGTCGGAAATACGGGCTGCCCGCTTTCTTCACACGCTGCGAATATCCAAAGAAAATGGTGTGGTCGAGAGTGATTGACCATTATCACATTATTTTTTTTGTCTGTCTCACCACCATCTACGAGAGGACCCTGGCACTGGTGTCAGACGCAAATGCCACATGCCAACCCAAACCATCATCAACTTTGTACGGCCTCATCCACCGTAGTTGAGGAGCCATCAAAGCATCTACCCGTCGACACGAACAGCAACAAGCTTACAACACCCTCTCATCCTCGGGTTTATTCTCCTAAACGGTCTGAAGAGGACGGCGAACGGCAGCGCAACGCCCGCAGTTTGCTGCATCTACATCTCTGCGTATTATATTGCGCCAGCAGGCATGGCGTCGGCCAAGCAGTTCAAGCCACGCCCCGACTCGATACTGGGACCTCCTTTGACTCTGGCCTCGCAAAAACAGTTACCACTGGCGGCTTCTTCGTCCACGTGGTGTTGGTGTTACGCGTTTAATAAGCCCTGTCATTATTAACAGAGTGGTTACTCGACCTTCTCGTAATCACCATAGCAACACAGCGGCAAGCCTCACGAAAACAAATAGTTGACAAGTCGGCCACCTCCTTCATTGACAAAATCTTGCTTGCTTTCGGCGGGCATTGTTCAGCTTCTTCGGATTGGCTGCCTTGTTATTTCTTCACCGGCAAGCCAACTGTTTTATTTCTTTCTCTGCATGGCTCTTCTTTGACACGCAAACAAACGTCATCCGCTCAACACTCCTGACTTTCAATACCCTCTGGTGCACGCCACAACGACAACCAGGCGTCCGTGACGCTGTGATAGGTATGAAGCCTTGCTGTCCTGTAACTTCCGCCGGCGCTTGCGAGATGCGCTTATCCCGTCGATCGATGGGCTTCAGCGATGCACATCAAAGCACTGTCTGGAATGTGCAACACTATTGCCCACGCACTTCCCAAAACCTCCAATGGCGTACGCATGGTGCCTGACGGTCACTACCACATGGACACAATGACGAAAAGCCATCGGCCAAAGATACCCAAACCATCAAAGTTCAGCGGATGCTTGCTTGCGTGCCCCCTTTCTTCATGCCCAGTCATGGACGGGGTGTTGCTTTGGGCTTGTTTCCACCTCTGCTGGGGGTAAAACACAAGAAACCTATTGCCAGCAAAGATCGATAACAAATCTGCGGCAAACATGAATGTCTAGCCAGTCAGGTTGACTACACATTCTGTCACGAGACACGACACACACATGGCTTGGATATGAGCGTGGACAGCTCGGGAGCGAACACGGCCGTATTCCCACGCACAGTTGTGTTTGATAGGTAAGAGATACTACACAGTACTGCTTCAAAGACCATGGAAAAGAAGCAACGAACGGGCAGCCAACCACGGCGTTTCGAGGTACAAACATATCCTCTTCGACCCAATGTATCCCCACACACCACCCACTCAGTGACTGCAACATCACTGTGTTCCAGACTAAACTATTCAGACCGGCAGCAGATGCCTGGTAGACCGATGCAACTACATCCGTGTAGCACAGGGAACGGGGCAAAGCCGCAACAACGACCGTTTACATCCCGACATCGTGCTTCCGGCCACGGAAACTTTACCGGTTTCTCCCGGACCGGGCAAGCCTCCTCGGACCGTATAACTATTCCAGAATGCCCGTATTGACTCGCCGGCTGCCTCTACGCTTACATCTTGCCAACAAAGCAAGCCTCGCACAGAGATGGAACTAAGTGGAAAATACTACGGCTACCCGACGGACGTGTTACTTCATCTGTTCATACCCTCAGTCGTCACCGGCTTTCCAGCATCGTTCCATGACAGTCATGAGGCTGCGCACGTCCGTCCACACACGGAAGGTAGGACTTACATGGTCGTCGTCGATGGGCTGACGCTTACCCATATGGTGCAGTGTAATGTTGACAAGTTACCTTGAAGTGTTACACGCCTCAAAGGGCTGCATGACCGGTCGGCCGAGTCGATGAACCATCGTAGCACATGCTAATTGTCGAGCACCTTCCCTGACAGCCATTGGTTTTTGGTTTCCTACCAGGTTATACAGGTATGCTGCCCTATGGGTTGGTCAACATTCAATGGCAGGCTCTGGTGTCTGTAATGTCTCCCTACGTCTCAACCTTGCACTCGCTGAAATTGAACAGCAAAACTCCGAAATCTCAAAACTGTATTAATCAGAATTCAAGACATCGAAACCATGCCAGGTGCTTCCACGCATGATCTTTCCCAACAACAGCAATACAACGTTCCCATCTTGAGCATTTACGGGGAAAGGGAAATGATGAACCCCTACTAGACCTAAGCAAAGAAGCTTGAAAAGGTTCGAACCGAACCGAACCGAGTCGTGACCGATACGGAGAGCCATGTGTTGGCGGCGGTATTTTCCGCTACAGTATTTAGTGCTCATTTCTCAATAGCATCATGTCTACGTAGTCCCTAACAATCCCTAGAGGTACCTCAACAACATGACGAAGATCCGTACTACCGAAGGGATTGAGAAATTCCCATGTGTCTTACATACCACAGTACGCCTGGGGAATCAGCGCTAAAGAACCATGATAAAAATCGTGCCATAGCGCCGCCAGACCAGCACCACCACGACATGCCCATGCTCACCATGCGAGCATGCTTCACCATGCTAATACCCCCACATTATAAGAGAAATGACCCAGGATCGCAATCACAATCATACTGCTACCCTAACTCTATAAGCCTCACCAAAACAATGGCATATCCCATACTGTACGTTGTACGTATCACTCACTAACCCAAAATTCCATATCCCATCCGACTCCGACTCCATAATTCGACTCCATGCCCGCGACCCGCTTCTACCGCTGTTGCTGACCTGCACGCGAGACCCGCAATTCCGATCCCGATGCGGTGCGATGAGGAGCTTTCCCTTTTGTGCTGCCTGATGGAACATCCATGGACATGCAGTCCATCCATTCATTGTCCACGGACGATTTTCCGTGATTAGACTCCACTACCTACCAGGCTCTCTGAACATGAAATGCCATTGCTCACCGGCCAAAGACCACCCAAATTGTGGCATTTATTGTTCACCCACCCCGACTACGTAGAGGTAGCCATCGCCCACATTTGGGGCCGTATCATCAAAGGTGATTAACACCGTCAGCACCCCGTCACATCATGGCTGCTGTCCCACGATCAGTGACCATCGGTGCCGCTCAGTTCACTAAGCTATAGAAGGTTTAGCGGTTCGCATTCGCTAATGTTGGTTGAGGTTATTCCACTACAATGGACGTACACTACGTAGGGAATTGCAATGGGAATAAATAACACCCGTCACTATGACGGAGCACCCTATCCAGGCATTAACAACATCAAAACGATCATCGTCGTTGTCTGTAAGTCCACCACGTCCGTAACTGTTGAGCTTCAGAATTGAACGCCTGTGAATGGCTGAAAGATGGTCAGAAGACGTGGTGTTGTCCTCAAGATGAAAGAAAACTCCCCTTATCCATTGCCGATCAAACCCACTTTGTCAATGTATCTAAGACGATAAAGCCCTCGGCTTCACCAATGGATACAAACAATTGCTAGCCCGGTGTGATTCGGTTCAAGCCAACCCTTTCAGAGTTCAGACAAGACGACAAGAACGGACATGGATCTCGGATACGGAAGAACCTCCGTGCTTGTCGCTACTTGTTGTTTAACTCTTACCGCTTCGTAGGTGTAAGTAGGTAAGTACAGCACGGAGACATTTCTATCATTCACAGCGCGAAATGTTTTGTGACACAAGTGAAAGCACCGCTTCGGGCGCCTTTTTAGAATGCTATGGAGGTATCGATTGCAACGAATCGATTTTTGTTCTTCAGTTCCTGATTTCCCAATTTCCCATCTAAAGTCATGTTAATCCATAGCCGGTTCATCCTCCTCTTGAAAATCCCATTTTCCCGTCCATCCCAAGCCTGCCATTGGTACCAATAACCATTATGTTCCCTCGTTCCGAATAACAAAGTGCAAACTCCCAAGACTCCAAGCAAAAGGCAAACAACGCCTGTAAAACAACCACTCTATATATACAATACACACATACACACATATGTATGGCCCATGATTATGATGAATGATAAAGACCTGCCTTTAAGGTCCATGGGTATAAGATGCAAGATGGCCAAAGGCCATGGAAGGCAAGCAAAAGAAAAACACAAAGAAGCAAAGAAGAAAAGATTACGCTAACAGAAACCCGAGTTTGTTGGGCTTTCTATTGCTCACCCCCACTCGTTGGGCTTCTAGAACGAGATGAGAGGAAGCACTCAAGTCGTGGGGGAGGCGCAGGCTAGTGACCTGTGATAAGACACGACCAGTGTTGTGGTTGGAGAGTCGGGTGTCAGGGTGGGGGAGGAGAAAGGAGTAAGTTCTGGCCGGCCTGTTGGCGCCCACGTGTACCGATGATGATGATGTTGACATGACAAGGCGACGATGGATTGAAGGCATGTTGTCGCGACAGCTGGCCGTCAAGGTTGCTGTTGTTCCATGCCCTAGACCTGTCCCCCAACCATGCTGCAGCACCACCCTGGGTAGGGTTGCACTGGGGTTGGACCGGACCGTATGAGACAGGGCGGTCGCCAGTGCAATGGTACCTGTGATAACAAGGACTCATCACAGCTTGACGCAGATGATGCCTCATATTACAGCTGGCTGGAAATGGAAGCCCATTCGGCAGTCCGGTGGGTTGATAACCGATGCCTTCGTCGCGCGCGTGCAATCACAAATTGCGGTTCTTTCATTTTGTAAAATGGGAAGTGATTGACCGCCCAGTTGCTTGCTTGCTTGCTGTGTGATGGCCGGTGGGAATGGGTGTGGTGTCCATGCTTGCTCCTGTGACAAGGGGGGTCGCCGTGAGGTGTTGGCCCATCCATGGTTCTTGGCAAGCATGGGATGCCGAGGGTTCAATTTGCCAACCCAAGTATCGTTGCCTTGATTCTGCATGGGGCTCGCGTTGCGTATGGCCGTTGTCGTTGTCGTTGTCGCATGGAAACGCCCGAACTGCCGCTTTGGTGTCTTTGATGTACGGGCCCGGGTCCATGTGCTTTCGGCAGTGGTTGACCTGATTTCTCATCTCCGTCGCCGCCGTTGTCAATGTATCCGCTCTAGTGTCGTTCTCTCGTTTGGTGAAGATCTTCAAGTCGAGGTGGTCGGCGCCTGGCTCGTCATCACCCGATTGCGGTATCCCCGGATTCCCCAGATGGACCTAGTAGCCTCACATTGCTGTACCGCCTTGAAAGCCGCTGATCGTCGGTGCGGGCTTCGGTGGGGAAGTGGTTTTCTTGTCTGTTATCGCCAGAAGACTGATGCGCTCAAAGGTAAGCCTGCTGCTTGCTGGAGCGCTTGATCATGCTCTCCCAGGGAGGGTATGTCTTGGGCTTGCATTCGCCTAATTTGGAAGTCAGCCTCCAGTCCATGTGGGGGAAAGATGTCAGGATGATGAAACCGGAAATGGCGTGGGGGGCCAGGAACGGTTGTTCATCTCCGAATGAAAGTCATGTCGATCACATACCGCATAGCTCCTCCTGCCTGTACTCAAAGTGGGTGACGTTGGGTTGGCATCGCTTGTGGGTGATCGTGTAGTCTCTGCACCACTTGGACGCGATCCAGCGGAAGTGACCGCACGAGTATTCCCGTTGAGTGTAGTCGCACATCTTGGCTGATATTGGTGTTTTGTTGAAAGAATTGGTGATATTGGTGCTGATCGCAAGGACAAACAAGTCGACTGTCTAGTGAGAGTCGAATCCAAGGTATGATATCGATGTCGACGACGTGCCGAGTGTCAAGTGCCTGAGTTGGACTGGTTGAAGAATCTGTGGGGGAAGCAAGCTCTACAAACTGGAGAAAGAGGAGATGGCTAAGATGGGATGGTGGGCATGACGTTGTATTTAACCTTGTATGCCAGGTGCGTCCTACGGAGTATGGAGGACGTGAGGACGGAGCTTAGCACAGTGAAAAAAACGGATAAAAAAAGGATGGATGAAATGCTCCATCCACATCCCCCGACCTCGAACGGGAACACTTTGGAAGGTGGAGTGTTGTCAAAAGATGCGAAGCACCGTTAGAGGTACTTCAGGATCCCCTGCGCTGTAGCCAGGTACCTCTCTTCCTTGTTGGGTAGTACCTGCCACTTGCTGGACATGGGACCATTCGGCAGGTACGTACCTACAACGTGCATCACAGTTAACTCACTGTGCCGAAGCAGGAAACACAGTGGTAAAATAATGGTCCAGGACCGCCGCCCCGAACTCTGTTCCTCTTGTCTCTGGACATTGGCGCAACAATGATTCGCTGCTAACATCCCCCACCCCTTGACTTGGAGGAGAGTCATGGAGGTCTGGGCAAGGGGTATTCCTCCTCGACTTCCATGTGTGAGAGCAGCACAAGGAGCGTGCGTGTGGATCCGAAGTCAACGGACAGGGGCTAGAAATGTCGTCGGAGGCAGAGGTGGAGCTTGCTGCTTGGCAGGCCTGCTGCAAGTCGCTTTAGCGCAGCACGGTAAGGATCCATTTCTAGCGCTCCACTGGGAATTCCCAACGGGTTAACCTCCAAAATCGGCCCGGGGACGACCGAAGAGTGACAGTCCAGACCATTTCCAGAGCAGAAGCCGCAACGAAGAAATTCTGAAAACATGTTTTGATGGCAAGCACCACCAGGTACAGCGAACCTTGATGTAGGATAGTAAACATGGAAGGAGTGCCTGGCGCACTTGGAGCTCGCTGGAGGAAGTTGCATCGTAGCAACACTACAACACTGGCACACCGGGCAGCCGCCGCCAATTACCTACCGAGGGCCCTCACTTTCAAGGTACAGTCACTTGAATTGCTGCCCGTCTTACTTGGGTCAGGAAAAAAACCATTTCTACTATGGTGTTCGAGAGGCCTCACTCACAATACCGGATACCCAAGTGCTTGCCGGTAGAAACCTGCCAGCTGCACGATTCGCCTTTAGCGACAGAGCGAGCTGGCAGTTGCGCCTAACGTTAGTCGACCTCAGTTGCAGGCGGGCAGGATTTAGCGCATCCTTAGTGGCCTGCACCAGTCCGAAGCTGCCGCAACTGTCTCCATCAACTCCTTGGCTCCTTCTGTCCCGTCGATAGTATCAAGGGAAGGTACAGGTACACAGGTGCATCCACGACCGAGGTTCTCGGAGTCGGGAGGTCAAGTTGAAGATATCAGGTTGGGAAAAGAAAGAGAAGGAAATGAATCGTGATGGTTTCATATGCATATGTCAAAACACATTTTGCCGACAGCGGCCTTTCGAACGACGAATGGGTGCTGCCACCAAGATCAGAGAGATGGAAGGCCGGAGCCTGATGTTTGTTGAACTCCTCGAAAGAACAATCAACATGTCATTGTACCTTCCTCCGTACGAATATACGGTAGTATCATCTTTTGTTCGGGCCAGGTGAAAGATAACGCTCCGTCGTCGCACACTGCACTGCAGTGCACTCAATGCAATCTGCGTGGGATAACGGTTTGAGGCAGGTGAAGTCTGAACGGAGCACGGACGGGCTGTTGGTGCGACTCAAGTAAGTACCGGCTACGAGTCGTTATGTATCCTTCAATCAATCACCAACCTTGTTACGAGGAGTCTGTCGTGCATCTTTTCCATCAGTGCTGCCAGCACAGTTCCACTCGTCCTTTAAAGTTCTCCTTGTTCCCGTAGTCTCGTGATCGTGCCAACGTCGGATGCCACGTCCAAAGACTGAACATAATTATTTTGAAACATTTGGGCCTTCAATCTAGGCAGCGTCGTCTTCATCGGGCTCTTGTGTAAATCGTCTGCGCGAAGAAAGATATTGCCGTCTATCGAGCCTCGATCCAGTGGTCCATGTGCGCAATGACGATTCGGTGACGGGCCTTTGGCTACATGGGTAATACCACTCCGCGAACTTTCGAAACGACCTCGATCCCATCACCTTTGGCATCAAATATTGACGAAAAGCTTCGCGCCATGTCAACGGATAACGGGCCGATCTGAACTAAGCAGAACAGCCGAAGACAAAAACGCGGCGTATTTCCGTCGTTGTCGGTGGCTGTTGGAAATTTTGCCAGTGGAAACCCAACTGCGGGGCAAATTCCCACTTTCCAGTACGTAGCAATCGTACCTTTTTACCCAACGACAATACAGTGTCAGGCTTCCCAGCACGACGCGAATGAAACCGTCCTTTTCAAAAACGACACACGCTTTTGCGGGCCGTGAGAATGTGTGATGAGTGGAATTTGTGGGTTTACGAGGACCTCTCCATTCGCTTACGTACCACTCAGTAGGTTTCCCCATCGAAGTCCGACTCGCAATGGAGCAGACCCCCGGAAAAAACAGTGCTTGTCGTGCTGAAAATTCCCGCATCTTCAATTTCAACCCAAACAAAAAAGAAAAGAACATGGAATGTCCTACTAATGCCCGCTGGCGAATTCCCTGTCAACTCTTTTTAGGCCGGAAGTCCAACATCTCAAGTCGCCGCAAGCGCGGCCTCTCTCATCGGCGTGTTGGCGGTTGAACGTGGGGAGATCCTCGCACCTTGGCCGAGACGCAAAATATCCTGTGGAGTTCGGGAATTGAGGCTCGGTGGTGTTATTACACACGGAATCTCCGACCCAGCTTCATCTCGAGTCTCAACTCTGGCCTCGGATTCATCTGATCTCGAAACGCGCGCGCACAGACACGTTGATGCTATACAGTAGCACGACAGCCGATTTGTCTGCTCGACAAGATCGAAAGGCTTTCAGGTGTTTAGACATCGAAGGGTCCCGTTGTTTCCCCTGAATTTACCCAGCTAATGTTCCGGTGGCACGGTTAGCGCGCTTTACCTTTTTGCTTTGTGAACATTTCAAGGGTCTTTCTGAGACAGCTCGACGCTTGTGAAGACAGGATGGACCACGCACGGCCACTCACAGTGTGCTGAGAGTCCAGAGATATGTTTGTCCTCGCCGCCTCGGGGTTCGTTTCGGCCAGGTTTGCTAGGTTTGGTGACCGTCCCATCAACGAGGTGTGACCAACCAACCCTGCTATTCTCAGCAATGTTCTGGAAGGCTTTTGGAAGCTTTCATCTCTCCGAGTTAAGAGCCAAGACTGGCAAAATGCGACCATCACCGAGGCCTGTCCCATGCTCGCCCGTGTCTCACTTGGCCGGGCGTCAACCAGCGTCAACAAAATCGAAGGTGGCTTCAACGCCAGCCTCCATCACCACGTCCGAGTATCCAACACGACTCCGTCGCACCCGTTGCCCTGTGTGCTCCGCCATTGGCAGTCGGGCCCGAAACCGAAGTTGAAGTCAAGAACATGCACGGCCACAAGATCGACATGGATCCGCAAAATCCTCCACTTGTCTCCGATGTGCGAGATGTGCGTGCTGGCTGCGGCTGTGATGTTTTCAATGTGTCCATCAAGAACACGCAAAAGGCACACAATCATCACAATTTCAAAGGGGATTTTGGAACCCCCACTTCCCGGTCTGGACTCCTGCCACCTCTGTTTGTCAACGGGCCGGATAAGTCGACTGTGTACCATTCTACCAGCGGATGCTACACGACCATTGACTAGGTAGGCTCAATACGCCCTGCGTGTGGTGTACTGTATCAAGGGGGTACATAGGCGATATACCTGAATGCGGAAGGCCAGAGAGCAGTATGGAGCCACTGGGACCCATGTGCAGTCGCATCTCTGGGGACAAAGTGTGAAGGAACTTTCTTTTTTTGAGGGGGGATCACTTCCGAAAACAGAAGGAGGGGAGTTGAAAGAGAGTTTGTGAAAACCATGACATTGCATGTGGCCAGAAGAGTTCTTTTCCTCTCCTTGCAAAATTTGCATGTGCTTGTTGGCCTGAAACCTACCCAACGGCACATCCACATTGCAAGTCCGACTTTGATGGCCTACCGCCGAGCCGTCCGTCGACTTAAACTACAGACTAAAGAGACCAACCGACGCACTACCGATATGCTACATTGACAGGAGGGGATCTGAGGAAGCGATGCGGCTCAATGCGACGTCCTTATGCTTGACCTCCTCCGTCCCGGTCCACGAGCTCCGTCCTCCGTCCGGACAAGTTTGCGGCCTGGCGTCACTACGTAGCACGGAGCCGGAATGCACCTCGGTACCCGATGGGCCTACCAGATTCGGTACTTGGATATCAAATTCTGAAGCCACCTTGCCATGCGGAATGCATCGGTTCTGGAATGCCTCTTTGAATCTGGCCGACGGCGGTTAACCGACTGCCAAATAGAGTTTGATATCGGATAGCCCTGATTCATGTCTGCCGGCCATGAGCGATTCGGTACTTGGCTGCAATTGCGGCCAATTTGTTCTGGAAGGCAGGTGCTCCCGACGCGCCAGGCAGCTGCCGACACCGACGTCGCCCGTGCCGGAATTCGCTGTTCCTTCCACCTACTTGTACATATGTACATACATATGGACCGCTACATACATTGGTCGAGTCCCTCCGAGATTTGTTCCGCTCCGTTTGATTTTGCCTGTCCGCCCCTGCCGTTCCTACCAACGCAGAACGCACACCAAACATCCACTTTTCATCATCAGGACAACATCCTTGGAATTCCAACAGCCCATCATTCACTCCTCCCCAGGCCAGCGACCAATGCCGAAGAACAAAGCGAGACACAATTGAGGCGTCTTCCATGGCACAAACATGGATGATCGCTACGATGTCCAAGGTTAGCACTCTTCGAGCCCTTCAAGGAAAGAAACACGTTAGCAATGCCAAGGTTGGTCCACTGGTCTTCTAGAAGCGAAGCTAAAAGTGTGGATAGTACGGTGGCCCAAGTGTGCCTTAGGTCGGATATAAAAAATTTCGTTGAAAAAGATTCCCAGCCAGCTGCAGGTACTAGGCTCACACCGGAGGGTACCAACCAAGGCCGCTATCTACCAACACTTAGAATGACAACGTCGTCCCCGGCGCCGGTGGCTTCAATTCCAATTCCCGGAAAGTAGTGAAGCAATGAAGCAATGAAGCAATGAAGCAATGAAGCAATGAAATAACTACCTCCCGTTTTTTCCCTTTTGTCACTTCTTTTTTCCTTCCTCCCTTCTATCTTCCTTCTCTCTCTCGAAAACAATGAGAGTCAATGAGGAGAACAACGAATGCCAAGGTTTGGGGTGGCAATGCAAATAGACCCTAGTCCTTCTCCAAATTTTTAATAGTTGATGAGTTGGGGTAGGGTGAAGGGTAATAGTGCAAATAGATCCTCCCGCCTCTAAGGAAAAAAAAGAGAGAAAGGGGAAATAGAGGAGGACAAAAGGAAGGGGAAAGATGAAAGTAGGGAAGAAGAAAAAATAGAAAAGAAAAAAAATAGAAAGGAGAATGAAGATGGGGGAAAAAGTGAAGGTGGAAAAAAAGGAAGGGATGATAGAAAAAAAAGGAAGAGATGATGTTTGAAAAAGGTTGAATTTACCAGTAGAGGATGCTTTAAGACTTAGTGGTTAGGGTATAAAATACTATAGTCTAGTATAAGTACTTGGGGTTGATATAAAATAAGCGATACTTGGCTATAGCTGAGAGCTCGGATTAGTTTTATATCCGACCTAAGGCATACTTGGGCCACCGTAGGATAGAGGCAATCGCCAATGGTTATGTCGACCGCGGCGTAGAGGTATGGAGCCTCCATTCAGTTCTCGGCTTGGTGGAGGACCTTCGTGTCCACCGTCCCACACTTTGGCCGAAGCCGCGCCTCCTCTTTTCCGGTGACATCCCAGCCCCATGCACGTTATGTGCTCCAGAAGGGTTCGCAGTGGTTCGTCCGTCTTCACCTAGTCTCTATTACATTGACCCCCGTCGACTTCTGTCAGAACATCAGGGCATGCATGGATGGCCAGACTTCTGGTCCAGTATGTGCCTCCCTGTCTGGATAACCTTATATACTGTATATGTGATGTAGGAATCCCCTCATCGTTATGGCTCGATAACTGGGCTGTCTGACAATACTACCGTATAAGGAATAGCCTCCTAGAATCCCTAGTTCTTATATATAAACCCTAGTAACTTTAAGAAGGATAAGGGATAAGGATTATTAGAATTAATACCTTTTATTGTATATTTTATTGCTCTACATTTTGTGCTTTCTGATAATTAATAGTCTAAGTGTCGAATCGCTGTGCTACGAAACGCTATTTAGAAGTATTTGTACTTAATATTTCTACTTTCTAATTAATACTCTATTATAATAAGTTATTATAATATTTCCTACTTCTACTACTAATAATGTTGATTTTAGTAAGACCTCTCGTCCCTACTTTGATACCCTAAATAAGTATAAGGATTGGGAGAACGAGTTTTTTAGTTTTGCTAAGGGGTATTAGTTGATTGATTACCTCTTCGGTAGAGAATTAGCTCTTGTTTTTAATAGATAGTTAATTTCCTTATATTTATTCTTAGCCGCGGCAATTAGCCGTATTGCTTTAATATAAATGAATATTACGAGGCTAAGGAATAGAATTCTATAATACGTTTTAGAAGGAGTAAACGATATAGGCTAGTCTTCTAGTTAGCCTTCTGGTTAGCCTTCTATAACTGCGGCTACTCTTCGGCTAATAATACGAGTAATGGCTTCCTCCTTTATTTTAATTTCTATCGATTTATTAATAGCTGTTTCGGGTAGTTAAGTTTAAGAAGGCATTTAAATACTTTTAACTATTAAAATTATTAATAGATCTTTTGAGGATTAGATTAAAGACCTATTAGTATCTCCGGCTAATTTAATTCAAATTGGGAAGGAGATGTTTAATAACGATTAGAACTTTAGCGGCCTTTAATATAAGATTGTTAACGACTTCAAATTATATAATAGTAAGATTAGGACTTAGATATAAGAAATTATAAGCCTTAAATTGAAGGCGAGCGCTTTCGAAGCTTTAGAAATAATATTAATATAATTGGATACTCTTAAACGAGTTTGTAATTACCGCCCTATTAATATTTAAGTAGATATTCGCCGTCGATACTGCAATTATTTTAAGCCTTTTAAAAAGGTATTTAAGGAAGGTATAATTAAGTAGATTAATAGTTGGGATACCCTTATAGTATTGGCTAAGCGTTATAAGATTTTTAAAGTTATTTAAATTAACGTTTAGTTTAACGATTTATTTATATACCTTAGTTCGGTCCGCCCCCTATAGGTAGCCGGCGTTAGCCGTTATTACTTTATTTAAATCGAAGAGAATATATTAAACTTTTGTATAATTTCTGGTGATTTCCGAAGGATAGGAGTCTATAAGTAGACCCCTACTATATTAACGAATAAGTCTTATAATATTAAGAGGGGAGGTTTTGGATTAGGACTAATTCTAAATAAAGGCGAAGTCGATAATGGGAACGTTCGTTAAGATAAACTAAATTAGAATAAGAGGAAACGGGTTGATTTAGCTAAGTCCTTAGATAAGACCCCTCTTCGTTATTAAATTTGCGATCGGGGTATTTACTCTTCTAAGAAATACTAGTATTTCTTCCCTTATTTAGCTAAGACTAGTTAGAAAGGAGATAAAGAGGTTTAAAAGATAATTAAGAAGAATTTGCGTAATAATGATGAGCTTCGCCGAGAAATCGATGTTTATTGTAAATAATTAGTTAAATAGTATAGTATTCCTATTACGAAGGAATTATTTAAGAAGATTAGTAATAATAATAATAGTTGTGATAATAGCGATAAAGATCGTTAGAGTAATTAGGAGAACGATAATACTAACGATAACGATACCCTAAATTAATTTACTAATAAGGGCGTTTATTAAATTGCCTTTAGCGTTAATTAAGTAGCCTTCTAAATAGGGGAAAGCGAAGACGTAATTTACTTATTTAAGAATTATACGATATTCGATTCTAGAAGTTCGTTATACGTATTTAACGAAATTATTTGCTTTATTTTATTTCGACGCGCCCTTTACGGCGAAGTTCTTTAGGTTAGCGATTTAATTATATTAATTCGAAGGTATAGGATAGTCGATATTATTATTTAAGGAAAGAGGGGATTAAGGAGGTTAAAGTTAAAAGATGTGGCCTTTATACCCGATTTTGCTATTAATTTCGTCTCTTTCTGGATTTTACGACGGTAAGGATATTATTGGGATTATAAGCCGCCTAATAATTGCCTTCGATCTTTAGATAATATACTCTTTTACAAACTATTTATATAATACGGTTAAATTATTCTCGAAGACTTTTTTTTTATTGAAATGCGGGCTAGTTTCTTTACGAGAAGGAATTAGTTCAATTCTTATACCGGCTATAAGTATTATAAGAAGAGTAGTTATTTTTGGTATTACCGCTTTAATTATTACGGCTTTTAGGTATTTAATTACTTTTATAACATTAAAAGAGCGCGTTTTAAAGGATTAATAACGGTTTAATACGATGTATATATTATTTTAAAAATTAAACGATAAGTTAAATAGCGTTATAAATTACGAGGCGATGGACTAGGAGAAAGATTAGTTATCGATTTCTTCGATTTCGAATTAAGTAAGTTAGGATATTTAAGCGTTATACTAATTACCTATCGATATACCGGTTATATATAGGATTATTACCTTAAAGATAGGATTATAATATTTATTTTTATCGCTCTAACCGATTTATTTATTATTCTTAAGAACTATTATAATATTAAATTATAATATATCGAGTACGATAACGAGATTATTAAGGCCTAAATAGTAAAAGACTTCTTCGCTATTAGAGGAATTTAAATTGAAATATATACTTTTAATATTTAAGTATAAAACGGCGGGGTAGAATATTTAAGGGATATTATTAAAGAGAAGGGTAGGGCAATAACTTAGAGTTTATAGTTCTTAGACGATATATAGCTAGAAATTACCTTTATATTAATATATTTCGCTAATAAATTACTTCGATACCTCTACGATTAGAAATCCCTATATAAACGATTCTATATAGTTATCGCTCGCTAATATAGTTTTATAACTTTACGAAAACCTAATTTATTATATTTAAGGGTTTATAGTTGTAAAGTATACGCTATAATAACCGCCGCCTAATTTAAGAAAGAAAGGCAAAAGAAGTTCAATCCAAAAGTATAGATTAACTATTTAATCGGCTATTTATCTTCTTCGATTTATTAAATTTAGAACCCTTATACTAATTAGATTATTAATATTAAGGATATAATCTTTAACGAAAATATTACTTTTACGAAGGATGTGTTTAAAGAAAAGGCCGCCCTTAAATTTACTTTTGACGAATTCATTAATTTATTTAAATAAATCGATTAGCTTTAATAATTTTACAATTACCTCGGTAATTGGGTCGACTTCGAAGATACTAATACAACCGAACTCTTAGAACGGTTATTTACTTTATTAATAAATTAAGAGAGCGATAAAGAGATAGAGGAAGTTTAATTTGAATGTTACGACGCGAAAAAGATATCTTTTGATTATATTTTTAATTACCCTACTCTTCCTAATACGCCGCCTCTATTATCCTTCTTTATTGGCCTCTTTTAAAATAATTAATTAAAGGATACTCTTAAGGGCTTCGCTCCTTAGAAGGCAGCTTTTAATATTGGTCGATTATATTAACCGGCTGCCCTCTACTAAGGGGAGGTTATTACAAAAACTTAATTCGATCGCCTAATAAGAAAGGATAAATTTAATATTATATATTATTATAACCTTCCTCCGTTACCTAAACGTTATTGAGACTTCGATAATTACCTCTTTCGATAATAGTTCTTTAATATTAAATAAGAATATTTCGATAGCCATCGAGAAATAAGGATATAGGTTGAAGTCGATATTAACGAATTTAAGATTTGAGGAAAGTAAATCTTCGATTATATATAGGTATATATTTATAAATTCTTTAAGAATAGTCGCCTTAAGAAGGTTAAAGCGAGATTAATCGTACGTAGAGATTAATAGTAAAAGATTAGGTAGGAAATATATACTTCAATACTCGTTGGACGCTTATTTCGAATAATTATTACTATTATTGCCCGATTTAACTTCGAATTTATTTAATATAACGCTATTAATACCTTTATCAATATTAACCTCGACGAAGAAATCTTTATAAGAATGCTATTAGGATATTAGAAGGAGGGTAAGGTTTTACGAATTTAGAAGGCTTTCTACGGATTGAGAAGGTTATTGTTATTATAGTAATAGGAGCTAATTAGCGCCTTTACCGATAATAGCTTTAAACCTATACTTAAAGAGTTTTATATTCTTATTAAAAACGGCGTTTTTATCTTCTACTACGTAGATAATATTGTTTTCGCCTATCCTAAGAGGCGAGAGATAGAAGTTAAGTAGTATATAATAGATTTAAAACGGCGGTATTATTTTATAGGAGGTAATAAATTATAATAGTTCCTTAGTATCGAAATAATTAGGGACCGTAAGTAAAGAAAGATATAGCTATTTCAACAGTTATATTTCGAGAAGATTTATATCCTTACTAACGACTAACGTATTACTTTTATCCCTATATTAAATTAGGAATTAATACTATATAAAGATAAGGCTTTAGGGAAAATAATATATCGATATTAAATTAAAATCGGTTTAATACTTTACGGCGCTATAATTATTAAATTAGACGTAGCCTTCGCCGTAAGCCGATTTACTCGTTATAGCTATAACCCTAATCTAGACTATTATAAGGCAGCGGATAAAGTATTATATTATTTCTACGCTACTAAGGATTTCGCCTTAGCCTTTAAGGGTAATAATATATTTAAAATAATTTTAAATATTTTATTTACTAATAATTACTTTAATTGTAAAAGCTTATAAGGCTTTACGATTAAACTATTTAGAAGTCTTATATATTAGGGAGTTACTAAATAAATAATAATTACAACTTTAATAATAGAAGTAGAATTATTAGCCTTAGAATTCGTAGTTAAAGAGGCGATATTTACGGCTAAATTAGTTAAGAGGCTAATTAATCTCGCTAATCTAATACCTACAATTTAATATAATAATTAGTAGACGATTCGCCTTATTACCGCTAAAAATAATAATCTCTCTATTAAACTCCGCTATATCGATATTTACAATTATTAGTTGAAATAGGAGGTTTAAGAAGGATTTATTAAGGTTTCCTATTATAAGACGAAGAAGATGTTAGTAGATAGACTGACTAAAATATTATTTATTAATAAATATATTAAATTTAAGAAAATATTGGGAATGGAATCTATTAGGGATATTGTGAAGAAAGATTAGGATAAAGGATTCCTGTTCGATTTAGATATAGTTGACGATTAATTTAGAAATAGCTTTATATATTTAGCAATTCGTTTAACTTTACCTTAATACCTTTAATTGAGGGGGTATATTAGAATATTAGGGTATGTATAGATGGCTAGACTTCTGGTCCAGTATATGCCTCCCTATTTGGATAACCTTATATACTGTATATATGATGTAGGAATCCCCTTATCGTTATGGCTCGATAACTGGGCTATCTAATAATACTACCGTATAAGGAATAACTTCCCAGAATCTTTGGTTCTTGTATATAAACCCTGGTAACTTTAAGAAGGATAAGGGATAAGGATTATTAGAATTAACACCTTTTATTGCATATCTCATTGCTCTACATTTCGTGCTTTCTGACAACTTCCTCCAGCGGACCCGCCCTACAAAGATGTGGGTCTCCTCTCCTCGAACGAATGCTACTGTTAGATGTGATTGTGCAGAATTGATTAATTGAAGAGTGTGTATAACCGACTCGCCTAGAAGGTATAGGGGGTGCTGGGGTAACCCAGATATGCCTAGAAATTAGGTAATATTAGGAGGCTAGGCAGTTAACCTATATAGAATATAGCTAAAAACTTAGAAATCCACCTTCTATTCTAATATACCCCCTTACTTGTAGACTTTTTAAATAGGGTAAAAGTAAAATTATTTATAGTTTTCTCTCTTCTAGTATATTAATTTCTCCGGCCAAGTTCTAAATATCCTTTAAAACCTTATTAGGAATCTCCTTATCTATCCCTATCTCCTTACGAGCTAATATATTCGTTATTCCTATTAATTCCCGGAACTTCTTGTAATCCAATTATCCTAAAACCTTTGTTAATCTATTAATTAGTATTTTCTTCGTCTCGAAATATTCGACCTCAATCCTACTTTCTATAATCTCCTACTTTAACTAATAATAATAAATATTAATATACTTTAATTTTATTATTAATTTTACTACTTCAACGGTCAGTATATAAATCGTCTATATATTATTATACCCGATTATAGATACCTCTTAATCGAGGGGAATATTAATCTCCTTATACAAACGTATAATAATAATAGCTTCTTTAGTAGCGTTTAAAATCGATAACAACTCTACTTCTATTATTGAAATTAATACCGTCTTTTACTTAATAGTACTATTAGAGGTTAGATATAGCATTAGGGAGGAGGATAACACTAGGTTATACTTGACTTATATAGCAAGTCAGATTTGCTTTAGGGCAAATACTATCAATATGCCAATATATACGTAGTATAAAACCGGATTCGGAGAGTCCGGACCTAGATATTAAACTTCTCCTAATTATTATTAATTATATAATTATTATTTAGAACACTTATATGTCTAACTTCGTAAGGTATCCATTATTTTATAAATAGTACCCAATTAATAGGCCTAACCTATACTATATTATACCCTTTTTTTATTTATTCGTTTCCTTTTACATACGAATCGCCGACCTGTAATTAGCGGCCTGGCCCTATATTTACTAATTAATTAAACCTTTGTATTACAATTTATAATATATTCGACTTGATAAATTACGCTATATAATAGGATTTATGCCGCGTGTCCGATTTTATTTATATAAACTTTATTATTAAATAGTATTAGAGGACGTCGGATAACGATAAATGGTGTTTCGAAGTACTAATTTAAGTTTTACCTACCTATTTAAATAATTAATCCGAAGTAATAATAAGTATTCGTACGACGAAATAATTTCGAAATATAATATTACTAAATTTCCTTCTAAATTAGTTATTCGATTATTATATACCGAAATAATTATTTAAATCCGTAGTAATATACGTCCGAAGGTATAGTTGAAGCGCAGCTGTTATGGTCTGGGAATGAAGTGTTTACACGAAGTGAGCGAGCATAGCGGAGCTTCTTTATAATGAGGGCACCCCCCCTGTAAGTTCTTCGTGCTGTGATTGGTCCGTCAAAACCGGAATCCGTTACTTGGATTGG
>RAPC01000112.1:0-54526 GCA_009806235.1 Neurospora sp. CHS-2018c
CCCGCTAAAGATCAAGATTTACAGGGCATTTACAGGGCTAACCTTCTTCAGAACATTAGAAATCACGGTTTTTACGGCTAAAACGGCTTAAATTACATGACAGCCGCCAGAATCAAAAAGGGGGTACCTGTAAGTTTTTGGGGGGTGCTACGGTGGCCCAAGTGAGTGCTACGGTCAATTGACAAAGTTTCGTTGAAAAATATCCCATAACAGCTGCAGTCGCTAGGCTCGCACCGAAGGGTGTTATTCAGCTCCAACACTAATGCGACCCCGACATCCAACTCCCCGCATGCCGGAAGCAATGAAGCAATGAAGCTCTTATTAACTCCCATTAACTCTCATCAACTCCCATTGACTCCCATTAACTCCTATTACTTCATTGCTTCATTGCTTCATTGCTTCATTGCTTCATTGCTTCATTGCTTCATTGCTTCATTGCTTCATTGCTTCATTGCTTCATTGCTTCATTGCACCAATGGGAGTTGATGGTTCATCGTCGACTTCGCGGGAAGTTTGCCAAGACTTTGGGTAGCAGTGCAAATGGACCCCTGGTCCTTCTCTAAATTTTAGCGGATATGGAACTTTGGGGTGAGGTAACAGTGCAAATGGATCCTTCGCCCCCAAAAAATAAGAGAAGGAGAGGGAAAGAAAAGAGGAAAGAAAAAAAAAGGGAGAAAGGAAAGGGAAAAGAAAAAGAGAAAAAAAGGTTTAGGAAGGTTAAAGCGGAGGTTTCAAAGGTTGGTGGTTAGGAAGCGCTTGATGGGTGTGAGTGTTGAACGTTGTAAGTGCTTTGGAGGCGTTGATATAAAGTGGCCGACAGCTGAGGCCAGCGGGGAGCTCGGACCAATTTTCAATTGACCGTAGCACTCACTTGGGCCACCGTAGGGTGCGGGCAAGTTAACTCTAAGTATTTGTGGGATCACTTGTGGGAAAGAGCGCATGGCGGCGACAAACTTCTGTCGAAACCTAATACTTCGCACGAGGAGAAACTTTCCCCCTCAACTTTTTTCCTTTTTGTTCAGTGTTCACAATGACAATTCTTCACCATTTGCAACATTTTCCTGGAAAATCACCGAATCTACTTTCACTCCATCCAATTACTATCCGCTTGTTATTTCTGACTACCTATTATTCCCGTCGCTCGCTATCAGCTATCTCTCTCTTGAGCACCTCTAAGTTCCCAGAACAACTTCCTCCTCCCGCGATCGGCCCTCAATCCATCTACCACCTCCTCATCTTAATCTGCTACCCGAAAACGGGCTCCTTGTTGCCAGTCCATCCCCAATTCCTCGAGTCCGATATGGAGCGCTACCAGCCTTCTGGTCAGACCAGGACCGGCGTGGCGGACTTCCTCCGCAGCGACATCGGCACTTTCATCGTCGACATCGTCTTCGGCGTCGTCTTCCGCCTCCTATCTGGGTTTCTCAAAGGCATCATGTCCTCTCGTGCTCGGCCATCGGCGGCTGATAGGCAAACTGTTCCCCTGGATGTGATGAGCCTTTTGAGCAACAGCTTGCTGAACCAAGCGAAGGCGACCAAGGCAGAGGTATGTAGTCACCTGGGCAAAAGATCGCTGTGGTACCAAGTCGCTGATCAACGTATGGAGAGGGAATTTGTAGAGCCAAGGACGCAGTCTCTCCCGCCATACAGCATGAACCGGTGTCGAACGAATCCAACGTTACCACGAAAGACCACAGCTTGCCATGGCTTCAGTTGTACGGCCAACGCCAATGCCTCGTAGGTACAGGTATGAGCTGCTGTACATATCCCTCCCCATTGCCAAAACACTCATTATTGTGAAACATCGGAGGTTGAAAGGTAGAAACCTGGAAGTTCACCCCTAGTTGCTTGAGTTGGGCATGCAGGGTTTGTAAAGCTCCATGGGGGCAATAGCCGTCATAGGAGTTACCCGGTTCGTCGTCATCATCCAGACGCTCCTCGTCGATGTACCCGAAAGCATGGAAATAGTTGTAGTAGCTGTCGCTTGGATCCATATAGTTACCCGCCTCAGCGAGCCATGTCTGGAGTCTTGTAAGATTAACCGTCCGTTTAGTCAACCAGAATTCGTGTTGGTTCCGGGAATTGCCCTTCTGGTGGACCAAGATACCAAAATCCCGGAGACCACGGTGTGTGGCGCGAAACTTGAGCCAGTAATTTTCCTGCTCGAGCTCCCATCTCCATGAGCCAAGACCCTCAAAAAAACACTTGACGGACATGTCGATATTTGGTCGCTCAACCCGGATATCCGTGCCATGGTTAAACACCGCTATTTGGAAATGCTCGATGGATGGCGGAAGGAGTTCGGACATCATGTCTCCAAATCCCTTGGTCTTCTCTTCCAGTTGGCCGATAAGGAGCACATAAGAGACTCGCAGAAATTTGAGGCGATTGAAGGTCGACAGAATTCGTCTGAACTCCGCGGCTTCGCGGGCCCGAGCCGGGTTGCGCTGATGGAGGCCGATCCATCTAACATGGCTCAACTGTGGGTAGAGGTGGCCGATATCCAGGTGAACCAAGGTTGACCTGAAGTCAACCAAGCGATGCCTATAGTAATGCAAGCATTAGTTAGCCAAGTGAGCGCAGAAAAAAAAAAGCAGAAACAGACACAAGGATAAAAGGCTCTGGAACTTACCAATCCTTCATGCTTAGGAACCCAACCGCTTGAAAGCCAGTCAGGCGCGGGGAGGAATAGACGGTAAACGCCTCCTTGGAAACGTTCTTGGATCTGCTCGTCGAGACGGAAACCGCTTCCAGCTGCTGCAAAATCTTTCCCTGAGCTGTAGGGAGTGCCTTCCGGATATGACGAATGATGCGTTCGAATCCGTCTATATCCCAAGCCCACATCCACGCCGGTTCCCAGCCAGCGCTTGGGAGAGGTTCCTGAATGGACAGGCTCCGGAGGCCACTGGACAGGCACACCAACGCGGCAAGGGCCCTCTCAAGCCACCCTATCGACTGCTTTGCCATGCGATTGATGGGCAGGTTGGCGAGCTCCAGGCCAGCGGTGTCGATGATGGCCCGGGCTTGCATATCCAGTTTCTTGATATCGTTTCTCATCAAAAAGGTAACGGCCTGTTGGTAATCAACAGCTCGTGCCCCCCTCCCCATCAGCTGAAGGGCGGTTGCGTCCTGGTGCTCTGGCTCCCCTCCACCAAACCCAGGCACCATCGTGATATGCTTGACCCGGTCGCGGATCGCGGGGCGCTCCGCCAAGGTTCGTAGCAAGAGTGTAAACTCTTTACGCCCGAGGCCGTGGTAACCGCAGAGGACGATGTGCTGGTATAGCTCGTCGGCGACAAGGCCGTGGAAGAAACGGCATGTCAGAGAGAGGTTCAGCATGGCGGGGTAATCTCTCGTCTCGCGCTGGTATTCGAACCGGGTGGTTGGATCGTAGAGGTGCTGGTCGTTTAGCTGGAAGGAGTGGTAGCATGGCCATGAGCGGGTATCTGGCTGGGTTTCCGGTTCCCTATTGCTATTGAAATCACATGGTGGCAAGGTTGCCACCTTGGTAACTCCGTGTTGGACGATTAGACGCCATACTTCCTCGGGGAGGTGGATGGGTTTGGAAGGTGCCGGTGCCATTGTGGATGTCGAGGTTGGTGAAATTTGGTTAAGTGAGGTGAACTGAAGCTGATGACGATGAGATGTCAAGAGCGATATATGAAGCGATGAGGTGCTGGTATGTTGAGGTTGTTTGGGAGAAAAAACAACAGGAATATTGCTGGAGATCTCGTGTTTGTGGATGTCGAGGTTGGTGAAATTCGGTAAGTGAAGGCGAAGCTGATGAGACGATGAGATGTCAAGAGCGTTCTACGAAGCGATGAGGTGCTTGATAGTACCGTAGCGGGAAAATATGCCAGGGGACAAGGCCTGTAAAGGTTGTTAAGATCTATATAGCGTGTAAATGTAACAAGGCTTGTTGTGTTAATAAGCCATGTTGAGTTAATAAGGCCTGTTGAGCTGAGGAAAGCCTCTGATTGGTCGATTTACTTAACCGCTATAGACGGTCGCTAAAGGTCTGATTTTTAGCGCATAGTTTTAGCGCTTTCTTGGTCGTTGTCCAAAGTGACGATGATTCCTTCTTTCCTAAAGTTCGTTTCCCTTCGGAACTCCACCACCCTATATTAAAGGAAAGAACGGGCGTCGCATTCAATTAATTGAGCTAGTGGTTCAATGGTTCTTATTATCGCTATTATTCTTCTAGTTGCGAGTTCGATTCTAATTGGTGACAGTTTTTTTCGCGCGAAAAGTTTCGCGCGGTTGTGAATACCCTCATCCGGACTTTGAAGCCAAAGTCTTAAGACCCCTAAGAAGACTGTGATTACTATAACGACTTTAACTAAAGACCTTAACTAAAGACCTTTATAAGGACTTTTAGAAGGTGTTTATAGGGGTCTTTGGCTTTTGCTATTTTGTACCTAAATCCGATTAATTAGAGGCCTCCCTCAGCTCAACAAGCCTTGTTAATTTAATAGGCCTTGTTTACGCAACAGGCCTTGTTCTATAGTTATGCCATAGAAATATAACAAGGCTTGTTACGCTCCCTATATTCCCGCTGCGGTATGTTGAGGTTGTTTGGGAGAAAAAAGACAGCAGGAATATTGTTGGAGACTGGCGATGGCAAAAAAAGGGTTGTGACTTCTGTGGTGATGAAGGAAGAGGAAAGAGAGACTGTAACCGGCGGCGGGGGAGCTTAAATAAAATTCCCAGGAAGGTTGAAGTGCCAGTGAATGGGAAAACCACTGCAGGCACGGATTTTAACGGGCATGAATATTCTCTGCATCCCGGAGGTCCGGTTCGGTTTAGTTCCATCCCGATGGCGCCTTACAGCAGCACGCACATTTCACCACCATCTACCTAACATTCACTGCAGTATGCAGGCACAATTCACATATCGCCTTCACTCGGAGTTCAAGCCCCGAGGTTTCGGCCCCCAGATTCTCCATCGATAGGTATTCAACACTGCCTGCGAGTGCCTCACTGGTTTTGAGACTGGACTTTCGGAAGAGAAGCAGCCCCGATACCAGTCCAGGTCATCCAAACCGACATCCTTCACTCCAGCTAGCTTTCTTGCTTTTCCGAGATAATATGGTATGTGGCAGGACTTTATCTCCGAAGAGACTCTTCAAACTCGCAACCATGCAGGAGGTGCATTGCAGAATCTACAGGTAGCTTTTATTCTAGAGTTTTAAGGGGCCCAGCCTTGCAAGGCCCTTGAGCAGCAGCGCAAGAAGCACAGCAATGATGTCCGTAGTGTACATTTGCCCGATGCCCGCACATATGCCTGCAGCATATATGTCGGCTACAATTTCTCCAGTTACCGGTAGTGATAGCTGTCCTTTACAACCTTTGCTCAACGCAAGACTGTAACTTGCTTGACTTTGCGTTTTGATGCACAGGTGGAATAGGCAGACCAGGCTCGGATTTAACACCAGGCCAGCGCAAGATGAGATATGCAGCTCAAGAAGGCAGCTCAAGAACCTAGAAGCCCAGGAAAGGGCTTGCCACCTCAGCTCCATCTGATGCTTTTGAGTGTGGCCAGCTGGCGAGTTTCCTCAGTACCTCTACGCTAGTTAATTCAACCTGTGTATCTATAACAATGAATACAACCCGCGAACCAACCAACACGGAGCACAGTAAGGTAGGGACAAGACAACGTTGGCGTCGAGGCTCAGCTCGATAGAAGTCAGATTTTATCTAGTCCTGATGGAAGGAGAATACCAGTGTAATGTTGATTGGTTCACCCATCCAAAAAGTTAGTTGCCGTTGCTGTTTGACGTGCTGTCTTGAAATTGATCAGTGTTTTGGTGCCCGTCGAGGGCCAGGCACATGCAGGGCATGAGGTGGGTCTTGGCGTTGGAACTTAGATAGTGGAGTTCATACAGAAAACAACCGGCGAAGTCGACAAAATTCGGAAATTGACTTTGAGTACGAGAACTCAGGGGAACAAAACACTACTAATGTATTGAGATCGGTAAGGGGGTTGTACGAGCGTCATATACAACTGAAGCAATATGGTTCGCGAGTGTCCATTCCACTAAAAAGTATTGTGCTATCGCGCTATTTGCATGCATGAGCGGTGCCTGCCCCCGCAAAACCGCCCCTAACTGACAGCGCTAATTGACAGCCCGATTCTTGACTTCCACTTGATCTTCTCTTCCTGTCCTCGCCTTTGCGCCAGCTACCGAAAGTCCTCCAAGCCGTGATACTTCCATGCATGCGAATTGTCGTAGTCCTCTCCCACCTTCATCCTCTTTAGTGAGCCAATAATTCGGTATGTGTGCCGTCGACTGCAAGATCGTTATCCCCTGTCATCGACCCCCGATAGCTGCCATCGTGGGTTCCAAGCTCCGGTCGCGATCCAACCACACCATTTTGTCCTACCCCTATCAAATGCCAAGTGCTTCCTCTGGCTTCGATGTTGCGAAGGCCGTGAACGAGGCCCAAATCCGTTATGCGAAAACCGCCGGGTCTTATCGGCCACCAACATCCAACACCAGCGCTCATGCATGATGCTCCATGCGCGCGGGACTTCCGGCCCTGATCACAAGCTTTGACGACTCAAAGAAGGAAGACCCAGAACTTCAATCCATAGTCATCAAGTCCAAGAAGTCCAAGAACTCCTCCTCCTCATCCCCCCAATCCGGTAATGGCTCGGCCCTGACCACCATCGGCGCGCTTGTTCTTCCAGCCGCACCTGTTCCCACCTCTTCGAAACCCCTATCTCCTCTTGGACAGTTCCTCGCCTGCAACAACCGCACCAGACCGTTCCGTTGCTCCTCCTCACTTCCTACAAATTGGAGGACGCGTTCGCTGGGGCGGGCAACGGGCGTGTAGATCGGCAGAGGGGGAGCGCCGTTGTTGTGGGTGCGGCCGAATGAATTGGCTCTGAGGTCATAGTCCTCGGCTGTGGGATGTAGCCTGGGATCGCGGGCTGAGTATGGCGGTGGCGGTCGGAAGGGGTCGGGTTGGGGTGCGCGAGGTAAAGGTAAGTCGTGGGCGGCGGCGGCAACCTGGGAGGGGGTTGGTCTGCGTGGACCTGTCTCGGCGAGGCGCCTGTTGGAGATTATGGCGATACTAGGGGGAGGAAGCCGAATGTGTACGGGTTCGGCTTCGGGCCCGGGACCGGCGGCATGGGAGCGTCTGGCTGCGGAGGTGGCGGCTTCGGGCAATGCTACCTCAATGCAGCTGTCGGGGGTTAAGGGAACCCTTCTGCGCCTGGACGGGCGGGGAATGGGACTGGGACTGCGCGGGCGTCTTCGACTTTGACGGCTAGGTTGTTCTTGAAAAAGGAGAGGTCGTCTAGGGGTCCGCTGTGAAGGGTGGGGGAGAGGCGCGATGAGACCTGCACGAAGGCGACGTTGGAATACCTCAACGTTTCTCTGGATCAGTCTGTCCACCTCGTCGTCTTCCTGAACGCCGTTAGGGAAGGGCACTGGCGATCGACCGGCTTCGTGAATGAAATCCTCTGGGAGCAGGATCTGGGCATTCTGGCGACGCAATGTTGTTGGAGGAAAGGGGGCACCCGTGGGCGCGGTGCGGCGCGGGTGTGGCCGCTGTGAAGTCATGGCTGGCGACACTGCTGGAGTCTCTGCTGCCGGCGTGGTATCTTGGGGCATTCGGCTTTGATAAGGTCTTGGACCCGTTTTGTAGGTTGACAAGTGAGAGATGTCGAGGTCAGTGGACGTTTCGTTCTTGGGGTTGTGCAAGGCGATCGTGGTGTGAGGGTTGTGAAAAGGGCACGAAATCTCTAACCATTGCTTTTTACAATTCTTTTCGTTACTCGCCCAATATTTTTGGGTGGTCGTCCAGGTTCCATGGTCTCAAGGTCTGTTGCCTGGAGATAGCATGGGATGAAGACTGGTGAAGAGCCGCATCCAGGTTTTTGGTCGCTTCACGCTTCAGTGAATGTCTTTTTGTTGTCCTCCGTCGTTCCATTGCTTCGTTTCTTCGGTTCAAGGGGGAAGTATATAGTACTTGTCAGAGCCAGAAGCGATTCCAACGGTTCGGATTGACTGCAGTTTGCAAAGAGACGACGGAACGTATATCCTGTACTTCGGCCCGGTCAACGGTATCGGGGCCCGGGCTGGTTCCGGTTGTGGGGTCAAGAAAGGGGAGATGTGGGTCCTTTCGTGCCTGCCACATCTCCAACTGAGATGGCGCGGTTCTCAACACAGAAGGGACCTGAACTCTGCGACTGCCGGTAGAGCAACTCGAAAGCATCAAAGAGGAACAGTCATGAACGCCCCAGCGCTACGATCTCGAAGAAGGTACAGGTAGTTACACATTGGAAACATACCCATAAAAATCTTCTAATACCCACGAGTGTCCGTGCCGGTCCGGGTATTGCACTAACGAACAGTTAGTGACAATGTCCACTGTAAGACACCCGCTGTAGGCCACCTGCAAATGCCCCACTGAACCGCATGTCCTTACCTAGGTCAGCCCACAACTCCTTCCTCGGATGGACATTTCCGTTCAGTCATCTTTCTTCTTGTTCCCGTCCTTGTTTCTCTTTCAGTTGAGTTCCGATTCGAAGACCTTGACTCCCGCTTAATACCCTGCAGACCATATTGCCCAAGTCAACGGTAGAGTACAGCTCGGTGACTTCGCCTTCCAAGCCTTCTTCGACTTTCTAACCAACCTTCTAGTAGTCTCCTCCTTTCGCTCTCTCGACCCCCGTTCAAAACCCGTTCCGAAGCGGAAGCGTGCTGCTAGTGCCCGGCTAAACCTCGATTCTCCGATGAAGCTGTCGAACTCAAAAACCACGTCCAACAAGCCGGTGAGATTGGGCGACCACCGTGGCGGAGAAGGGCCTGCTCCCACCGAAGAAGCCACGCTCGCTAGCTCAATCAACACAGTCGACGACGAGCAGGAGGAATATGCCAATGGAGAATCTGTCGATAGCCGCCGGGAGAGAACCAAGCAGGGAAACCAGGGACAAGAACTGCTCCGCGTATGACCTCTACCATATCCTCTCCCGAGTCTCGCGAGTCGACCCCACATAACAAGCGTTGTTGTGCACTGGGCCCAGGGTTGGCGGATGGGGCGGCGGGGGCGTGGGAGGAGAATGTGGGAGAGATAAATTTCAGCCAGAGAAGGGTCGCTGTATAGCAAAGGGACGGCAGTCGGCATTCTCGATCTGCTGCATGAGGAGATATGTTCTGCAACTTATATTCCGGGGTATACCACATCCTTTCTCCTTGTCCTTGGCCAAAGCTCTGTCCGCTGACTCTGGGGTAGAAAGCACAGGATGAACCTGGGCCAACTTGACTTGCGTCGTCCCACTTCTCCCATTACCAGTCACTTCAGACATCCGACAAAGGCGCAAACTACTCACAGCAATGTACCTCGTCAACACTTGTTTCGTATTCTGCTGTCGTTGCTACAAGCCACTGCGGTACTGCAACACTGTTGTCGAACGCGGATACCTACCTCTACCTCGCTTTGGCGGTTTGTATAGGAATACAGAGCCTACCCGTACGGCGTCTAATGAGAATATCTCCCTCGTTAATGTTCAACCAACACCCGAGCCGGCTCCAGCTGCCATTGCTCCGCACCCCTACGGGTCAGCGGAGTTGGTTAAGGGTTAGAATGGCTATGGGCAATCTCAGAGGGGACGGATTTTGAATGAGGAATACACAAGTGGATTTTCAGAAGCGACCTGGGCTGATTCTGAAGTTGTTGCGAATCGCCCCTCGCAATTCGAATATAATCAACGTGCCTAGAGGTATGCAAAGAAACGCGCCAGCATGTCGGAGGCAAAAGCATCTCTGAAAGAGAAAGCGTGTATGCCAGGGCATACATTGTTATCGGCCTCGAAGCTCGTTAAAGCCTATGTTAAAGGTTCTTTGTTGCTCCTCCTCCACTGGAAACTCTTCACAATCCATCGACTCGTCGTCATTCCCTTCCTCCTATACCAGAAAACCAATATTACGACTCGCCGCCGATGTTCGGAGGCAGATTAACGGTCACCCGAAGACGACATAGACTCTAACTCTAAAGTCCGGTAACGTATATTAGCCCTAAAACCACCTACCTAAAACGATTCCGACCGCTAGGATTTTCACATTCGGCTATGACACAAAGATCCGGCATATCCTAGGAGGCCCAGTCAGCCAGAACACAATCCAGGACCATACCCGCGAACTTCTAGTACATTTGAAAAATACTAAAAGCGGAAAAGACGCGAAACGACGTCCGCTAATCTTTACTGCCCACAGCGCCGGAGGCTTGGTCGTACGAGAAGCACTTACCACCATCCGCAAAAACATCGGGGCTAGTAGTGGGAAAAGTCAGCTAAACATGCTTTTTAGGATCCAGGCGAAGGAAGAGATTGGAATCATCCTCTTGGATGTCCGGCGGTGAGGCTGGCCATCTGCTGCTCGAGCTAGGCCTTGACCTCTCGGAAACAGGAGGGCGCTGTCCCCGCGCTCGAGGCGGTGGAAAACGTGTTGTCTCCCTTTCGATGTCTTCCATGAGTTCGAGATGCACTGCAGGTGGTAAAAGGTTTGCATCACGTTCTTGGCCATCGGTAATGAAAATGTTCCGAGACTCCGTGCGCGCCTAGCTCGACATCTGGTCTGCCCGTCCCCTGGCATGGAAGCGTCCGTAAAGAACGCGATTGTGAAATCATCTGGCGTAGAGCGTTGTGCAGACGCTATTGCTTCTTTGGCTGTCGCAATCGCTTCTTCCACGTTTGGAGGACAGTATGGCTCTACAGGGATCTCCCCTCGGAAACCTTGTGCTAGCTTGCGCCTGTTTGCATTCGGTTCGGTCAAATCCGGTGGTGGAGGGCCAAGGGGGGGCGGAGGCGGGAACGACGGGGATGAGATGGGATCGCGCGGAGGTCATCCTTCGCCGATGTTTTCTGTCTTTTGGCCTCATTGCTGGATTCCGAGTCGGTGAGCTCAATCAGGCATCGAGCTCTCAGCTCACTGGGACTTGGGGCCGGCGCTTGTGGTTTCAGGCTCTGGATAACTCCACGCTGGATGTCCTTGAGCTCAGCGAAATGGGCGTGCAGGACGCAAGTGTTGCGCAAGTAGGCGGACGAGGCTGGGGCAACTGACGAGGCTTTCTTTTGCGCTCTTCTGCTTGCTCTGGAGTTTCAGTAGCCTTCTATGCATCCGAGAAGATGCATAGCTTTACTCTCCGGGCGCTCCCAGTCGTCGGGACAGCTCGGCCATCTCCCCAACAAAGCAGAATGGGACCGCCTATCTGCAAGTATTACGGTCGACACAACAAAAGGCCATGGAGACTTGAGCTCCAGATGACGGCGGCCAAAGACCCGATGTTTTGGGCGATCATCCTAGACGAGGCACAGTTCGCGCGGAATCGTGACTCGTTAGTGTGGCGCTACAGGTCTCCGAGGCCGTCCACGATCGGCTCATCTCCTGGTGGGAGGAGAACAGCAACAAGAGGGCCGGCTCCAAGCGCTCGGCCGGCTTCATGGAGGAGCACGCCAACATCGCGAGGATGATCGCGGCCGCCAAGAAGGCGGACAAGCAAGTCGCTGCCTCCACGGGCAACCCCTTCATGTCTCCGCTGTCAAACAGCACCTACTCCTCTACCAACTTGCCGGCCCAGTTCATGGGCAAGAAGGAGTCCAAGGTCGAGACTTTGGAGGAGAAGGAGTTTGCGCTCGTTAGCAGGTTGATTTGCTCTGCCACACCGACCCTGAATCGCATCACAGACATCAGGGCGTTTACCACTCTCATTTGGGAGGGCGCAGGCCTCTCAAAGGTCTTCAAGTTGCCCAGGGACCACCATGACGTGGTGGAACTCTTCCGCACTGGGTTCAGGGGTTCCTACGACCGGAGTGACATGGACCCTTCATGCATTATCGACGCCGAAACATCTGACACAAGCTTTCAGGGTGAGCTGCTCCCTGGTGATCGGGCGCAAGACACCAACTGGCTTGCTGACATCACCTCTATAGAGCTTCACGGCCTCGGTGACGATCAGTTCGACGATCTCCCTCAGCCCATTGCCGACCTCCCGTTAGATAACCTAATCCTTGATGCTGTCATGATGGAGGAGGCATGAAGTGCTACAGACCTTTTCGTCGGTCTGCTCGCAGGAGAGAAAGATGGCCTTGTGCCCTGGATGTGAGCGTATGCTGGATGATGCTTCTCTCGAAGACATCAATCAGAAACCATAGACCGGACGATATCACTTCAGTCGACCTTATTGTCTCAACTGACACGACGATTTCTGCGTTTGACGTTACGTATTCCAACGGATATGTTCGTCCGAAAGCGAAGAGATAGAACAAGGAAGTAGATGAGAGATGAGACGGAAATTGCCTCTATCTTTGAACGTTTCTGTCTCTCCTAGTATATCTCCGCACACGAACTCTTGGATGTTCTTGCCAGCCTCCTTCTTTGAGAGCTGTGTCTCGGGTCTCCAATTCCTCCCAGGGCGCATGTGGAAAATCCTCAGAGGCAGGGAAGACTGTACAATGCGCTTGCTCTAGTACAGGTCATGTCCTTGAAGGGGATATGGCAATGCTTGCAAAAGAACCACTTCGTTGCTACCTATGTTGTCTTCTCGCAATCTCTTTTGCCCTCGCGCTGCTGTTTTTTCCCACACGCATTTGCCTTCTTTCTCTCTGTTGCCTCCTCCGTGTCATCTTCGCCCCCCTGGGATTTCCATCGCTCAAACCAAGAAACCACCAAAATCAATCCGTTACTGTCATCATGATGGTTGCGTCTCCTGCTGCTCCGTCCTCTGCTGCTCCGTCTCCTGCTGCTCTGTCTCCTGCTGCTCTGTCCCCTGCTGCTCTGTCCCCTGCTGCTCTGTCCCCTGCTGCTCCTTCCTCTGCTGCTCCGTCCTCTGCTGCTCCGTCCCCTGCTGCTCCGTCCTCTGCTGCTCAGTCCTCTGCTGCTCCGTCCTCTGCTGCTCCGTCTCCTGCTGGACAAGAAATGGAAGACTAGGTATTTCGGCTTCCCAGAACCCTTCCATTGGGTGTTTGTGAGCGTAGGGTCGATGATGCCTCGGTCTTTGTAGGCAGACAGGCTGAATGTTATGGCAGTCTCCAGGATACTGAAGAGAGCGCGAGCTGGGATGTGGAGAGGAGCTGGGAATGGACATGGTTTCTTCACCAATATTTTCTTGTGGGTGATTGTGTACCCGTTTCTCGAGTTCCAGCTGCGATGGTGCCTGTGGGGCTTCCACTACCTGTACCCACGAGAAGCGGTCAAAGTCGTGCGACATCAGATGCTTCGCCGCCTCATACCCGGCCAGGGTCCGGAAATATTCCCCGGCGGTTTGTTCTGATGGCATTGGGAGTTTTGCTAATTGCCCGACACAGACGAGGGTGTGTCGCAGTGGACACGCGGCTTAATCCGAGATTGTAATGGAGATCTCGTCATAATCTCTTCGAATTTCTCTGGATTGCCAGTTGATCGCGAGAACTATGCCGAAGAAAGTCCACGCTGCAAACTTTTGTGCCAACGCTTCGAGAAATGGGGAAGTAAGAAGCTCCATGGTTGTGTTAGAGGCTGCGGCGTTCGACATGGGGCACTCAAGAAGCTGGTTCTTGGCCGAAGCTATGGAAAGCAGACCTCTTGCGGGCGCGGGGCTGACGGCGCTCGGCGCGACGGAGACGGACGGCGGCGGCGCGCTCCTGCTCACGACGATGGCGTTCCAGCGACCCAGAGCCCTGTTGCCAAAGGCAATTTGAATACTCACCAACTTACGTTGGAGAGTATCTCCAACCGAAGTTGAAGAGAACAGTTTTCTAGATACACCGACACCTCTTGGAACAACACTCTAGGACTGGCAGTGTCACAACAAAAGCCCTCGGGACAATATGCCTGAATACTCGTCTCCGTCAACAGACTCTGACAATATTCTCGGCGTAAAGACTTCGGAGAACGCGGTAGTACCACAAAAACAAGACTCCTACGACGAAGGTAGAAACGCGAGAAAATGAGGATTTGGAGTTGTGGGCGGCGGGGCAGCTTGATACCACAATGGAAACCCTAGAGACGGAAAGAGCAATCGTGCCTGCTTAGTCTGGCCATGGGCCGTTGGTGGAGACTTGTCGCCGCCGAACGAGGGTGGCCGCGACCACGCGGAGTAGGCGTGGCGGTATTCATGATCGTCATCCTCGATGTCGGTGGGAGCGTCTGAATCAGGTATCTCGGTCTCGTGCGGGAACAGCAGATCGTTGGTTGACTGAGGGTTGTCTTGTCAGCGGGAATGGCTCACGCTGAAGTGGAGTTTCGGAGAGCTCGCGTTTGTGGCGGCGAGCGGAGCGCACGGAGGTTGACGGGGTGTTGCCGTCGTTGCTTGCGTTGTTGTGTAGAGGGCACGCGCTGCCTCCCGCATTCGGGTGGCAGTTGTTGCAGGCACCCTTGAAAATGCCGGGCAGCGAGCAGCAGCGCTTGAAAATGCCGAGCGCCTCCGCTCAATGTCAGTCTCTTCAACGGCAGGAAGACTGTCTTTGAGACTACCTCTAGAGTAGACAAGTCCATAGGGTCGCCTCGGCCAGAGACACGGCTAGGTGAACCACGATGCGAATAATGTCCCGAGTTTGCATTCGGGACAATACCAGCGCCTCCGGCCTCTCTGGCGGAGGAGTGGAATTTGACTCTCCACCAGAGACAAAACCGTACATGTATGATCCTACTAGCCGAACTCGAAGGTCGTCCCCCTCCACCAGAAAGCGAAAAACTCGAATGCCCGTACTGATGTGCGATAAGGACTGGAATATAGGTACACAAAGCCACAACCTGAACAAACACATCAGAAACCATCATGCCGACCGCCCACCTATGCCGATAAATGTACAAGTATTCTTGTGCAACATTTGTCCAGATATACCCGGATGGAACACACAAGCGTTACGGGACGCACACCGACGGAACTCGTACCTACACGCTGTACGGGCGGCCGTTGCGGAGGGACGGCCACCCCCGCCCACACCGGCGTTCTTCTGCCCAACCTGCGGCTACCATGATCGTCTTGCTCAACTCCAAGCCGGGGCGTTCCAGCAGAGGCGTGTGGGTGGCGAGAGGGAGCCAGGAAACCGTTTCTCTTGCCCAAGGAAGTAAGGCTGTCCATATGGCGTCCAGCCGGGTTGTGATACAAGCGTGGAAAATAGCTGTAAAAGCGGCCTCGATGGCAACGAAGCGAACGCGGGAGATGGGGATGTCGATGTCGGAGGGGACATGGAGAGGACCCCAGCATAGCAGCCCTTTGTGCCGGATGGTGTACTCTACAACCATGCCGAGTTACACCGCGAGTGATGCCTACGTGGCATACAAAGCTTTAGAGAAGCGCCCTACCCACCCTTGGTTGAGGGCACATTGGACTAGACGGGGCAATCCGTGTCCAAGTCAAGTTCCTACCTATTTGAGCACCCTGGGGCCAAGTGAAAGCGGCAGTGAAACAGAACTGCGCCCGGTCGTGCGCCCTTGCCATTGATCCTCTCAACCGCGTGGGCCTTGATCTTCTCGGGCTCGGCACCCGTCAAGTCCCCGAAGTTGAAGTCTACTAGGTCCTCTTCTACCGACTCGTTCAATGTTTGAAGGAAGGTCACCCGAGTTTGGTATTCGCATGATTTGGTACGCTCCCTAGCCAGTGCACGGGTGGTCTTCGGAAGACGGCGCTGGTACTTGCGCTTCTTAGTGTTCTGAGCATCGGTAGTGGTGTTGGTTCCTGAGCCGTTGGCATTCGGGCAACCACTGGCAGTCCTTTCCAGGGCACTGTGGTCCATTCCTTATTGTCTAGGATGTCGTTATACTCGTCCTCGGTATTGGCTCGGAGCGCGTAAGCGAAGGCAGTTTCGAGGATAAGAAAGAGATGTATGATACACATTTCTCTAACGCGAAGAGGACGTGCTCGGGCTGATGGAACTACACATGCTTGCCAATCCTCTGTCGATTCTTTCGCTGAAATATGGGACACGGTCGGTGAGTGTGCTTCAGGCTGGTCGCTGCAATGACCGAAGCCTGTGGAGAGCAAGTACATGTTGAGTATATCTTCCATCGGTGATGGCCACTTTCGTCATTGGCGGTTTGGCGGTCGACGGGCGCACCTTCCTCGGGTCGTGGCTTCTCCTCATTCTTCCTTGAACGTCCTTCTCTCGGCTCTCCACATGGAGATTTTTGGGTCGCGAACTGCTTTTATATGCATAAAGCATATAGGACGCGGCCGTCTCCAGGACCTTGAAAACTGCCCGCGCCGCTAATAAGTCTGCCGGGTCTGATGGGATGTTGGCGGAAATGAGAATTTTCTTATGTGTGAGCGTGTATCCTTGATTGTGAGCGACCTGGCACCATTGGGACAGTTCCTGGTTCCGATTATAGTCCGCGAATCTGCGGTGAGTGCCCTAATTAGCTTGTTGCGATTGCCTATATTTTATGGGGAGGGTGATTGAGGCGAGAGTTTCCTGGTTTGATCGCTACGCTGGTTGTATACGTGTTTCTCAAGGATGGCATCGGTGTCACGGTGTGTTCAGGATCTTGTTACGAAGCTTGGGGGCAAAAGAGGTGATGGTTTGAATGGTTGCAATTCTTTACGCTGCGTGGTTGTCTTCCACTTATTAATCAACCAGTCTTTGGTAGGAGTTTTCTCATCTCCTACGGGTCGATTCGCGCCTTTCTTAGTCCATTCAACATGCTTCTTGGTGCAGTAGGCCAACTACTTCTTCTGCTCCTGCTTCTGCTCCTCTTCCAGCTCCACCACGGCGTCGGGGTCCTCGTCCCCCTGTGGCGGGTGGCAGTCCTCGCAGGGACCGTCCTGGAGGTGGGTGACCTCCCTTGGCTCACCCTTCGGGCAAGCCTTGGTGTGCGGCGCCCTGTCGGCGCACGGCACAAAGAGTGCGTCCTTATGGTCGCATCCGGAGAAGTTGATGTGGTATATGATACACATCTTGTAGGCTGGATAAAGTTGTTAGTATCGCCGTATTTGAGCAAGTGCGTACTCTTGTGAGACAGGACAGAAGACTTACCCTGAGGTTGGATCGGCGAGGTCCGGGAAAGAGAAGAAGTCGGTAACGGTTATATAGAGAGGGCAGCCTATCGCGTTTGGTTAGCAGCTGTGAGCAGGCGCCAGGAAGTCATTCGAAGCTCGTCGCGCAGCTCGACGATGGTTGTCATCGACCATTCACCCAGCCCTCAGATTCAAACGTCAAGGCGACGAGGGTCAAAGATCAACCACAAAAGGGAGAAAGGAAGCTGTACTTACAGATTTCCTCTTGAGTGGAAATGATGATGACAGCTCCCTTGGAGTCTCTGGAGGTGCAGGTGGACTGGAGTTCCTGTCTTGTGTGGTGTGTTGAGGTATTGAGGAAAGAGTTGGACGCGCTCTGAGTTTGTGTTCGCGAGTGCTCTTTTATGGTAGCGGGGAGAGTGGTGGAAGGAGGAAGAATGGGAAGGAACTGGTTGCTCCCGCTCCTCGGATTGTGCGTTTGCGTTGTGGGCCTGTGCCCTTCTTGCCAGCTGGGAGTCTGAGTGAAGGGCTGGCAAAATATCTGCTCACTTGAGATGGGATGAGAAACTCTCGGGACCGAGATTGTTGGGAAGCTTCGTCCGAACCGTTAGAGAAGTTGGGTGAGCTTTTCGATGAAGCGTTTGACTCGTCAGGTACCTCCAAGAAACCCAGCGAAGACTGGTTCGTTGAGCAACTCAAGCCAAACGCCGTCTGGTCCTCTCACGTCCCGATCCAATCGTCCTAGCAGCAACAGTCGCTGGATACACTTCGTTGTGAGCGGATCAACCCAAGCACCGGCAAGCCATGCAACTGGAACTTTTCCCGACGTTGCGACCTTACCCGTCATGAGAACACGATCCACAACCCACACAAGAAGAAGATCCGCTGCGAGATTTGCACAGACGAGAAGACCTTCAGCCGTACAAATGGGCTTACACGACATATGCGGGTGTGCCACCCGGACATCCCATTCAATGGTGGAAAGCAGCAACCGAAGATTGTACCACCAACTCCCCAGTTTTGCGTTGAGAAATCGTTAGGTAGCGATTTGGGGAATTCGATGGTCGGAGGTGTAGGGTTATCAAGGAGAGTGCAGCACATCATGCTGTGGTCTTCCATGCCTTTGATCCACATATTGTAGGAGGCGACATCGGCCAAGATCTGGTGTGCGATTTGGGTTGCCTGGATGCAGGCGATGGTTGGCTTGTGGGGGATTATGTCGAGGTGCTCGTTCAAGTCGGTATCGGTCTGCTCCGCCTGGATGATGCCTCCCTTGGTCTTGGAACCGTGACGGTAATACTTTGCCTGACTTAAGTTGGTGGGGGGTTCCGGGGTCGCGACGCGGATTAGGACCTCGCCCGCGTAAGGTTTGTAGGAATACCACGAGCGAATTTGATATTGGAAAGAAGTCCTTTCAGAACCTCATAAGAAGGAATAAGGGTAGGGATTTCAGGTACTGCTCACGGTCGTGGGCATCAAGGTCGACTGCGGCTGCATGGCCTCACGGGGTCCGTTCGGTGTTTGCTGCATGCTGGCCTGTAACAACTGCCACTTCAACTCGGGCGGCAACGTGTGCAAGTATCACGCCAACAATGCCGGTAAAGCTAAGGTACCTCGCCACAACTGGTCGTCGCCGGAGGGCTGACACAAGTGGGCGGACATGCTATTGCGCAACTACGACCATTGGATTGAGACAGTCGATGAAGCCATGTTCCGGCTTCTCTACTGGCGACGGCGAAGACGGTACCGTCCAGACCAAGCAGAAGACGCCCACCCCGCCCAGGTCGCCGTCCCCCGAGCCGACCGACGATGAGCGCGCCGTAGGGAGAGGGCCCTTCCAGGACGCAGCGCCGGTGGCACTGAGCAGATATATAGCGGGATTGCCGATGATTATTGCGACTATCTGCGCGAGTTGGTTCCAGACCATCCGTTGGTCCAGGTACCGGACCGTCCGACGCATCCGTTGCTGGCTGCCCTCTTCTCGGCCACGGGTCGATGCGCTGAAGCCAGAGCGCCTGGCCAACCTCTACATCGATGGAAAGGATTTTCTAGCCTGGTTCAAGAAAGAGCACATCGCCGGCAAGAAGGTGCCCGCCAACTACACCTTTCTCGCGAAGTAGTGTTGATGACTTCCCACATGAATTGGTGGAGCTTTTTCGGTGGTTGACTGCTTGTTGACGGGCCTCAGGCCGAGGATTCTCTCCTAGGCGCTCGAGCTCCGCCCGGATTTCTCCAGGTGACCGACTAATCCATCGGTTAGCTCATATGGGCTGAGGATGGAGTGAGGTTGATGCCCTTACAATGGCCACCAGAGGTCCTTGGGGTGGGCGAGAACCCAAAAGACACTGGCCGCAACGACGACCACAACCCATACGGGTGTGTCGGGATCAATGCGGGCTAGGACTGCGTCCTGTGCGTTGACGAGGGCTGGACTTGTGGCTGCCCCTTCTCCGACCCAGACGACTATTACGACTCAGATCTCGCGGTCAATAACTAACTCTGGGTACCTCACCCAGCCCTACGCCTAGCCACCCGACCTACCCCGAGCCCTACAGCTCAAAGCCGTCTCCGATGGGTGGCTACCCCGACATGGTGTCAGCCATCCCCTTTCCGGGAACGAACAAGTCAATGTGGTGGCGTGAACTCGGCCCGGATCACAACTCAATGCTCGAGGTCTACAACTCCATCGAGCCCTCGATGCCAGGTAAGTTGTCCGGTTCTGAAGCAAGGAAGAATCGTTGCACGTCGTGAGCGAGCAAAAAGGGACAGCGTTTATGAGCAAGATGGACACCAGCGATGATAACGACGACGAGGAGGTAGAGCCCAGCCCTGAATCTACGTATGTTTTTAAAGCATACGCCGCCTATTGTGCTTATGCCGGTAGCCGCCCATTGCAAATCCTCAAGCCGTTGCCGTCTACACAAACATTGGTCGAACTCATGTTCAGCAACGCTGGTATTTATATTTCCTGCCGCCCTGTTAACCGTAATCTCGTGCAAGTAACTGACTCGCGGACTTTGCGGGCTACGTCATCCGCCTTCTGATGCAGCGTCACCTCTTTGACATGGCCGAGAACTCAGAACAGCTGCAATTTGACGTCGAATGGTGAGTCGCTGCCTCATCGTCTTCCTCAAGCTCCATGATTCATGGTGGTTTGCCCCCAGTCGAACGGACACCTGAGCCTTGGACGTTCTCTTCAAATAGGTCGATGTTGACTCAGTGGACAGACGTTTTATGACTGTCGCTTGCTGTGGATGACTGTTTCCATGTTGAAATCAGCCGCCTCAAGTACAAGATCGACGCCCAGTGGGTGGCGGTCATGAGGCAGGGTCATGACCAGACGACGTTGACTCCCACCTTCTCCAATCGGATTCCTTGAAGTCGTCTGCAGGTAAGTCAAAAGGCAAACGTTCGACGGCGTTGTCAATCGGATTTCACGAGATTACATTGACTATCGCTTCTGGTCATCGCTGACTGTGAGCACAAACAGCTAATAGCGGGTTTGCTTGCTACTTCATACAGAAGAACTACAGCTGCCTGCGGCCTTTCAACACTATCCCTTCTACCATTCCATTCTGTCGCCGCCTCCACGATCCCACAAGCGATCTGTTTCCGAACACGCCGGTAGTTCGTCGTCGGCTCGTCGCCCGTCTTGGTCGCTCGCTGGTTCTATCACCCATTGTTAGCACTCGAACAAAGCGCGAAGTACAATCCCATTGTCCAACCAAAGTTGTCGAGGGAACTCCTAGTGTACGTACCGATAGCGCCGAACGGGATAAACAAGGGACTCGCTGGCTTGTTCAGCCGCGAATGCGATGGGAGACTTCAACCGGATCAGAGAGGGGATCACGACACACAATCCATGGCAGAAGTCGTCTCCCGAACGTTCATTGACCGACATTTGGTCGTCGCTTTCTCAATCTGTTCCGTGGGGATCGATACCGCGGCGGCGGGTCGGTTGGATGCCAATGGTTGTCGGAAGGAGACACCTCGACTGTCTTCTCCCCCTTGCCTGGCAAAGCGGTGTACGGAGGGACGGGGTCAGTGATGGCCTCGTCGACCTCTTCATGTTGTTCTCTAGTATGAACAGCTGGATCCTCGCCAAGAAAGTTCATCATGTCGACCAACTCGCGTAGTTGGATGTCGGCAATGTCGATCGCTTGTGGGTTTTCGTGGCGCAGGGCTGGAGGAAGGCTATCCCCTGGATCAGAACGACGGAGGGGAGGCCTTTGCTGAGTTGATGCCATTTTGTTATCTGTTGTCGATGGCGATGTCGGTGATGGGTTTCGTTTGACGGCTGATGTCGAGTTCGATTGACGTGGGGATCCGATGTGTTGCAAGGAGGGAGAGAAGGGGATAGGAGATTGGAGTCGGAGGACCTGTCATTAAAGGTCCCTTCCACGCTCTCTTGAAGGTTTTGTGAAGGCACTAGATCCAGGTTTGCGGTCTGTCCAGTCCAGATTCGCTATCTGGAGGTACTTCATGGTTTCGACCATGAACACCTTGCTATGCGGCATGCCCGACCAGAATAGAGCCCTACCAGGGAATAAGAAGTCGATTTCCATTACAAGATGCGAAAAGAGTTTTTCTTTGAAGCGCAAAGACATCATTGATACATCCATTACCGAGTGTCTGGATAGCATGTTCTTTGCTAAGGTACCAACCCTTTCTTTGAATAACCACACGATATTATGAGGGCAAGAGGTAGAAGCCACACTGAAAACTGAAGGCCCAATAAGTAGAGGTGCCTAGTGTACAGGTACATGTAGTTTGACATGAAACCGTGCTATCCCCATCCCAAGTTGAGTTCGATCAGTCTACCCCCTCCTTTTGACCCCTTCCCGGAATAGCATTGCTTGAGACAGCGGGGCAGATGTTCCATCGTGGTAGAGTTTCCTTCAGTGACCTGTGACCTGTTCTTCTAATTAGCGGCTGTCAAGAGCAAAGGAAAAAGGCAGGATGTGCCTCAAACTTACAATATCTTGTGGTTGTGGCTCGCCTCGGTTGTAACGAACTTTATGACGACGTGTTTCACACTTTATCACCAAGAGAACTGTTAGCCTGGATTACGCTGATGAAGAGACGCTCACTTCATTGTTTCGATACACACCTCTAATTGGAGTTATTCTCCTCCTCATCGTTCTCCTCCTCATCGTTCTGCTTCTCGCGATTCTGCTCCTCATGCCTCTGCTCCTCGTTGCCCTGCTCCTCGTCATCACCCTCCCCCTCCTCGCCGTCCTCTTCGTCATCGTCCTCCTCCCTCTTCCTCTTCCGACCTTGCGGGTACCGAGTATAGCGCGGAGTATACTCCGGCTCCACAACCGACAACTCAACCGTGACCTCTCCCTCCTTTGGTAGCGCCGTGTAGGGGGGCGCCGGATTGGGAATCCCATCCTCTGGATTGCGCCTCCGATTGATTTCGCCAATAGCACGTTGCCCAATTTCCCTGAACATCGCGGGGTCACCGCCGGCGGCTTCTCTCATTCTTTCGAACGCGGCCGCCATCGATCCGAAGAAGTCATTTGGGTCGTATGCGCCCAGGACATGGTTGGCGATGGCGGTGAGCCTGAGTTCGTCAAGGTGGGGGGCTGCGGCGCCGGGTGCGCCGACCAGGGCGTCTTCGCGCTGGAGAGGGGAGCGCGGAGGCTGGTTGTCGGGCGACTGGGAGCGGCGGGGGTTGTTCGATGGTGAAGACATCGTTGCTTTGTGTTTGTTTTGTTGATGGAGGTGGGATGTGGTTGTTTGGTGTGTGGTGATGTACGTGCAACTCGTTTGTTGGTGGCAGAGGTGAGAATTTTGTGAACTGTTTTGCGATAAATAATAGAAGTGAAAGATTGTGAAGTTCCCCCACGGTCCAGTCGCTTGAAGGTCGTGTGAAGCCACGGGATCCAGGTTAAGGCCGTGTTTGTTCTCGTATGGTTTTTGTACAGCGCTTGAAATTACATGTACCCATCTTACTCAACTAAACTCGACCCAATTTCACTCGTATTCCGGCCCATCTGCATACGAATATTTGCCCTTACACTGGCGTTATACTCTCTCATCTGCTTAAAGAGTATTTGCCCTTTTTTGAGGGTCCATCTCGGCATATCTCTTCCTGTTACGCTCCCTCTAAAGTTCAAGATGTTGTTTATACCTTGCTGGATCCGCTTTCAAACCCAAAAGTTTTGGCAGCCGACATGATCTGGACGTAGACGTCTGTAATTATCCCATCAGTTGTCATATTTCACAGCGTAGAAGAGAATGAACTTGCTCTGGCACCAATATTGGGCGATCTCGGTAGACGCGCGCACATCGTAGCCCTTGAACCAGTAGCAAAGGGTTAAGAACTCGTCGATACCACCCGAATGTTCCCAGCGCTGATTGAAGTACTGCTCAATGGTCTCCAGGTTGGTGTACTTCTTGAACATATGGTCCTTTTCGTTCAACATCTTCACTCTAGCTTTGGCCTTGATCCATGTGTTCAGGCGCCATTGATCGTGGTTGTTGACCCACTTCTTCTCGATATGATCGATGGCGAAGCCTCTCTGCGGATCTTCAAGCTTTTTCGTGACGAAGGAAGCAATCCTGGCCATATAGGCCCGCTTCTCACTGATGTGAATGAGGTTGTAGAGGCGTTGGAAACTGCGAGCTTGCCCAAACAGCTTGAACATGGATGGTTGGTAGTGCTTGTGCTTGGTAGAGGTAATATTCTGGCCTGGCTTCTTGCCGTTCTCATCCAGCTCGACTGGGGCGTCATCTTCGAAGGCCATCAGTTCATCCAAATCATAACGGAGGCCTTCCCCCCAAGCGGCGTGGCTACATATGCCTTTCCACTGGATTGGCGTAGTCCAATGGTTCCCGTCTTGTTGATGGTGGCGTTTAGAGGCCTGAAGTTATGCGCTCGAAGTATGTAAGCCACGGTCGATTTAATTAGAGACCCCTAAGGGCAGTTTCTTATGTGTTGCTAGGGTTTGCCGAATGTTTCAAGGCTTTAACTATGGCCGCCTTGCTATGCCCCGCCATGTATGTGAGTTTTTATAATGGCGGATTCAGCCCAAGTGTGCCCACATAGACATGGAGCGGGAGTCTTGTTCCTTTGGGGTTTGTATTGAGTCGAGTGCCCCTTGATATGCAAGCGGTAGAGGTAGTTGACAACCTAATCGATGGTTCTAGTGAGCGCTGGCTGGAGTGGCACGTCCCGGTGCAACTATAGTCCAGCCCATGACTGGTATCTACACTGTCTGCCCGGACGGTGGCCTCGTCCCCTCGTCTGGGTCGGAGAAGAAGGACGGCCCCGGGGACGGACGGGAACCCTGTGATGTCGGGATACGAGCTGGTGCTGTCGAGAGAGGAGGAGGTTGAGTACATGTATTAATGGGCACAGTTAGTTGGGGAGCGTGAAGGTCGGTTACAAATAGCCTGAAATGTCACGTCGGTTATATCGTTACTTTAAGAAAGATCCAGCCAGATCTGAACCCTTTAGTAGCAATAATAAAGTTAAAGTCCTCTTCAACATCCGAAAAGTGTTTCCCTTCTAAGCCCCGAGACGTGAGTGATGCGTCTACCTCAGAGTGTCCGGGTAGTGTGACTTGTACTTTGCGAGCAGCTCCTTCCTCGAATTACGACGTGGCTAGAGGTACAAGAACAAAAGGTAGAAGTTACATGCTGAGAGCCGTGCAGCTCCAAGCTACCTCTAGACATGAAACAGCCCGTCTAATCTTGATCCCAAGCCTCGATAAGTTCTTTTGCTCCTCCGTTCGACTCCATGTATTTCGTGAATTGTCCTGTTTGAGACCATGCGCGAAGTCTGACGGCGGTCGGGTTCGTAAGATAGACATCGTTTGCAATGTAGTTGCTTTTGCGTACCTACACAATCGGACTTCTCGCCTGCTTGAGAACCATGCTGTCACTTAGCAGCTGTCAACTCCCAAGAATCAAGGGTTATACTTACAGTCGTATCGATCATGGTATTGCTGGCGAGTGTAGACGAACATGTCTGACAGCTTCAAACATCTCAACTCCTTCAGCTGCGGAAGACACGACAGTTTCTGTTCTTGCCCGAACATCTTGATCCAGGCTGCCTCGTCGGTTTTCAAGGGAACCATCATCTGATACTATTCAAAGTGCTGCAATGTCTCTCGGTGGGCGAGCAGAATGGTGTTGATATTGTGATTGAGGCTGTACGGGCTTATTCCTGGGCCCATTTGGAGTGTCATGGTCAGCCCATCGACGTCTAGTCCGCTGTAGAGTCGGAGTTTGCAATATCTTCGATACGTACCTCTAGTTGGAGTTGTTTACCTGTCCTGACTCCTGATCCCTTCCCTCCAGGTAGTTTTCCTCCTCGTCGCTCACGTTGTCGGACATGGACGGTATGCACTAACAATATTCCTACATACATTTCAATCCAAACACGTTTCCCCAACTATATCTAGCTAGCTATATAAGGATAGGCTGATCCGCCCATCCTTCCCGTTCTTTTCTTCTTCTCTTCAACTAATTTAAGCATTCCAAACCATTTCGTCTACCCTCGTATTATCGTACACTCAGTAGATCTCGACAGGTTATAAGCCCGGAATGTACAACACGCAATCAAAATTATTAATATTAATTTTATCTACCCCCGACTCTACTACTTTCTCGTCGTCACCTGACGATAACCTCAATTATGTGCCAAAACTAGGACTTTACCGTTATTAGAAACCGCCGTTACCGCAGCAACTGAAATTCCGATTCGGACCCGAATCTACAACTTCTTTGCCTACCCTGTATAACCTTGTAGGAATATATATACGGTATATCGCCACCCCTATTAAATAATCTGAATATTGTGTCCGCAAATACCCCTATTATAATTTACGGCTATATATCCATCCTCCTACCGCTATTCGCTATTTAAATTAAATCGGTTTCCTATATTTAACCTATAATATTATATCTACTCTATCTAATAATAGTTTCTCCAAAAAGGTAAAAGACGTCCCCTATTTACTACCTTCCCGTTTACTAACGTATTATACTTCGGGCTTTCTAACGCCTTCGCCGCCGCTAACTCTTCTAAATCCCTTAGACATTTAGGGATTTACCGTTGTATTGCTACGCTTGTATTCTAATGCTTAAGATTTTCACCTAGTATATCCAAATTATAAGTCCCTACGGCCTACTATATTTAAAAATAGGTTCAATACTAGTAATTATTCTAATTTACCCAAATTTACCGATATAAATAATTAGGTTAAATAGGATTGGGCTATCCGACGATATATATCTATTTTAAATATAAATTACGCCCTAATTAGCAACGAACCCCCTATTAAAGGCCTACTCTAAAATTAATATAATTATAGTATTATATATACTAATTGGCCTATATTTTAAGATTAATTTTTAAATATAGTTCTAAATCGTATTAATAGACAAATTCTCAACTTATTAGAAACCCCCGCACCCCTACTAAAACCTATTATTATAATATAAAAGGCCTTTAAGCGCCTCTCTAATATAATCCGAATTAGCGGTTAAATAGGACTATTTTACTAAAAATTAGTCTAAAAATAGGAAGGATTAATACTTATTAATTTTAATAATATTTCTGAATATACCTAAAATTATATTGAGACCTACGAAGCTATAATTCGCCTAGACGAATCCCTACGAATCCCCGAATTACTCCTAGTCTATCGTTTTGTATAAGGCTTAAGTAACTAATATTGTTAGTTTTAGGAGAATCTTTTTTAAAATAGCTGCGTTTTACCCGTTTGGAAAGAAAATAATAAGATTTATAAGTCCGGAATTATTTTGGGAGAGGTTATTTCGAATGTTAAAATATCCGAGACGGAGCGTAATAATTAAAAAGAATTAAAGGAAAAGGAATAAAAAGTATTCTACGCTGTTAAGGCGGCTATTGTAAAAGGTAAGAGAAAATTTATTTAATCTCCCTATAATGTATATAACGACTTTAAGTATAGCGACGAGCGCTATTTTAAATAGTACTCCGAATTACGTTTATAATCTAAGGAATTATACTTAGGGAAATACCCTATAAAGTAACCTTAAAATTAAAACGGCTATTAAAAAAATAAAGATTTTACTAATAAGTAGTAACGGAATTACTTATCGGCCGGTAATGCTAACCCTAACGCTTCTAATATTAAAAATTTATCTTTTATAAGCGAAGCCGACGAGCCCTTATTTAAACGCTGACGGGCTTAGGAATCCCCTTATTTAATTACTCCGAAGAATTAATTTGCTGAGCTAATTAATATTAAGTATTCCTTGGAATGGCTGGACGCAATAGCGATATTATTACCCGCTATTATTTTACCCTTTAAGCAATCCTTATTTAATTCGGTTATTTTTATATTATCCGCTACTAGCGGTATAAATTCTTTTTTAAATTTTTTAAAGGACTTTTATGTCTTTAATACGGGTACTACTAATTATTTTATTTATTGCGCCGACGGCTTTATTCTTTCTTCTCTTCATTACTATAATAGCCCCCTAATTTTTAATATAAGAAATATCTCTCTTACGCCTACTTATATTAATATTTTTAAAGCCCGAACGGTTTTAAATAGTAAACCGGATTATTTATTACTAATTAATATATATTTATACCCTACGGTTACCTATAACCTTATTTCTATATCTTAGCTCTATAAAATTAAAATTTCCTATAATATCGCTACGCTAAACGGCCGCTTTATTGCCTTTTCCAATATTCAATTCCGGTTCTTTAATTTTAAAATCGGCGGTTTATACTTCTTCAATTAAACCAATTATTCTACCGCCACCGACGTCGTTTTAAAAACCTACTATCTTTCTAATAAAGCTATATAATTATAGTATTAACGGCTAAGCTATTTTAGTAAAGGGAATTTAAAACTATTATAAATAATATTTATAAATATAAAACCTATTGAAGCGGCCTACTTTTGTAAGAACTATATAGTTAGTAGGCTAAAATAGGTTCCTTATATTAGATCTATTCGCTGTAGTACTTAACTATTAGAATAGGTGTACTTAAACATCGCCAGCCCGCTTATAGTAAATAGTGTAAATAGGGAGCGCTACTAGTTTATTATTATTAATAATTTTACCTAATATATTTAAATCTATATTTTAAAATAAAAGTCGGACTTATATAATAAATTTACCGAATAGGTTAACCGCTATAAAATAACGGAGTATAAAATTCTTAATATATATTTAGATTAAATTAGAGAGAATACTAGTAACGAATTAAAAGCGTAGTGCTGTGACCGCTCTATAGTATTATACTATATAGCTATAGAATAGTATTAATAAAACGGTATCGCTAAGAGATTTAATAGTATTCTACTGGAATAAATTACTATTATACTTTACCAAACCAAATTTGCCCTCAAATATTAGTTATATTTAGTATAGTCCGTTATATATTTAAGAAATCGATTACTAAATTCTATTATTAGTAAAACCCCCTACGAAGCCTAGTTTAGCGATAAACTAAACCTTTCCCACTTTTGGGTATTAGATTTACCCGGAGTTTACTACTTAATTAAGAAGAGTTTCCAAGGTAAATTTAACCCCGTTAGATCCCCCTATCGATTACTTAGCTATAACAATTCCCGGAATTATATTATACTAATAGATAAAAACCGGATTATTATTTCCAATAATATAATCTTTAATAAATAAATCCCTTATATTATTAACCGTACTACTTTTAAATATTTTATAGTCGTAGATAAATACGAAGTAGAATTATATAGCCTACCCGTAATCTAATTCATCCCTAATTCTAGAGGAGTTTTATATTTTAGGGGAGATTTATAATTTAGGGGAGTAATTCCCTTAGATAATCCGCCTATTTATCTAAGGGGAAATCTTAATATATTTAAATAATCGGATTCTACCGCCCTTAATAAAACCCCCGAACCGCCGGCCTTATTAAATTTACCGTTATTATTACTACTATTATTTATATAAAACTATATTATTGTTAGAAGAATACTAAACTTCTATAATTAGTAATACGTTTAAAAAATTATTAATTAATACCCCGAATTATAAGCGCTACTACCTTTATTATTAAATTCCGAAGCTACTATTTTATTACTTTACGCCTTCGCTAGTATTGCTACTAACGATGATATTTAAAATGCCCTGTAAGAATTAAAGAACTACTAATAAGCGCTACGAGATCTATACTAGTTAAATTAGAAGTAAGTTATAAATAGTAAATATAATTCCCTAGTAGATAATAAAACCTAGAATTTAGTACTAAAACCCGTTGGACGCTGTATTCTATTTAGTAAATAGGTATATAAGATTAAAACCAGTACTAATAATAAAATTATATAATATAAAATTAGATAAGTTGTTAAAAGCTTTAAATATTAAAAAGGTATCGATTATAATAAAACGTTCGTAGTTGTAGTTAAGCCTATAAATTATAAGTTAATTTTCGCTATTACCGCCGTACTCGATTTAGAGTTCGAATAAATAGACGTTTATATGGCTTTTCTTTATAATAAAGTAGAAGAAGAAATATTTATAAAATAGCCCTTAGGTTTCGATTAAGATTAAGGGTTTATATATTATTTAAATAAAGTACTATATAGCTTAAAATAATTATTATAAATTTAGTACAATATATTATTAAGCTTCTTAAAGAGTTTTAACTTTTTACCTCTTAATATAAATAACGGGGTATTTATTAAAAGGTATATTTATATCGCTATTTATATTAATAATTTACTTATCGCCGCCCTATTTAAAACCGAAGTATAATTATTAAAGGATATACTTAATAAGCGCTTCAAAATAGCCGATATAGGCCCCGTCTTATTTTATTTAAGTATAAAAATTACTTACGACCGCCCCAATTGTACTATTCGCCTATCCCAAAAGGTATATTTAGAAAAGATCATTTAATAATTTGGTTTCTAAGAAGTTAATTAGGTCAAAACGCCTATATAAACGTCCAAAATCGAAGAATTAGTTGAGGATTTCAAAGCCGACGATAAAATTAAAACCTAATACGCCAACGCTATCGGCTTATTAATATACGTAATATTCGGTATACGCCTTGATATAATATTCGTAATATCTTTTTATAGTTAATATATAACTAAACCTATTGTAGTGTATATTGGCGCAATAAAGCGGATTTTTAAATACTTATATAGTACTATCGGATTCGAATTAGTATATTTAAAGAATAAATTCGAATTATTAATCGGTTTTATAAATGTAAATTAAGCCGGTAATTCCTAAAAGCGCCGGTCTACCTCCGGCTATATATTTAATATTAAAAGCGCTATTATTAATTAGAATTTAAAAAGATAGGCTACTACAACCCTATTATCTTACGAAGCAGAGCTAATCGGGCAAACGTAAGCTACTAAAGAGGTAATTTAGCTACGACGATTACTAAGAGAATTAAACGAATAACCTATATTAGTAACCGTTATTTATAATAATAATTAAAAAATTCTAATTTTAATAAAGAATCCTAAATTCTATACTAAGATAAAATATATCGATATATAAAAATTCTTTTGCTGTAAGAAGTAAGCTTCGGGGGAGGTCGACTTTAAATATATTTCTACTAGCGAATAGGTCGTTAATAGATTGACTAAAGTATTACCCGCTAATAAGTTTATTTAGTTCTGCGACGCCTTAAAACTATATTAAAACCGTACTACTACTATTATTAAATATATTTTTCAACGGCTCCAATACTCCTTATATACTATATTTTACTATATACCCCCTATATATTATACTATTTTACTATCTTTTAGACTTTTATACTATCGCCTTTATATACCTACTAATTACTAATCTAAGCTATATATAATTAAACTAGTTAAATTACAACTACTTAATTCCCGCTCAATTCCCTAGTATAGGAAATTTTAAAAGTCAATTTACGACTATTTATTTGAATAATTAAATCGCACCCTTAAAGAAAACTACGCTATACTAGCCTACCCGGGTTATTATCGCCTACCCGGGCTATCTATTTCGTTTACCCGGATTATTTACTTACTTACCCGGTTATTCTATTATTTATATTATTATTTTATTCAATTCGACGAACCGTTTTCAAATCTAGTTTTAATTTTACTATATCTACTATATACGACAAGCTATATCTATTTTTCTTTATTAACAACTTTATTATTTTCTTTTCTTTCTTTTCTTTCCAAAAATCGGATAATATAGAGACCTTTTTACCCACTAGGTTTTTTACTAGCCTGTGCCCGATATATACTCTAAATAGCTTCGTTTTGTCACCGTATTTGGCTCGAGGGGGAGTGTCGGACATAGACGGTATACACTAACAATATTCCTACATACATTTCAATCCAAACACGTTTCCCCAACTATATCTAGCTAGCTATATAAGGATGGGCTAATCCGCCTATCCTTCCCGTTCTTTTCTTCTTCTCTTCAACCAATTTAAGCATTCCAAACCATCTCGTCTACCCTCGTATTATCGTGCACTCAGTAGATCTCGACACACGTCACCGTCGTTTTCAACGGCAAAACCGGGACAGCGGGTGGCTCTTTGGGGAATTGTCGGTTCAGGGGATGGGGCGGTTGATCGAATGAAGCCGCGATATTCCTCCTCGACGTCGCCGTCCTCATCATTATCAACTTCCCCCTCCCGCTTTCTCTTCTGACCTTGCCCGAATGGCGGGGTGTATTCAGGTTCAGGTAATGACATCTCGATTGTGACTTCACCCTCCGAGGGTAGCGCCGTGTATGGAGGCGCGGGGTTGGGAATCCCATCTTCGGGATTGCGCGGGCGCAATAGGGGACGGCGGCCATTCTGGTTGGCAATATGATGAGTGATTCCATGTCTCCTGGCCCTGGGAGGCTCACCACCGGCGACAGCTCTAATGGCATTCAAGGAGGCGTTCATGGATTCGATGAAGTTGTTTGGGTCGAAGGTCGCCATTGCCTGGTTCGTAACTGCGGGGATCCTAGCTGCTTCGTTACGATTCAAGGTCGCGATGACCTGGTTCGTGGCGGCCGTGAGCCTGGCTGCTTCCTCCGCGATGGTTTGGGGTGTGGATCTGGATGTGGCGGATCCCTCGACTGTCGCGCCTTGTCGCTCGGGGCGGGGAGGTCGGTTACTGGGCATCTGAGAGCGGCGGGAGTTATTAGACGAGGACGACATTGTTAGTCTGTTTTTTGCTTGAGCAGAGGTGAGGTTGAAGGTCGGTATTGTAGGCTAATCCTACCCGCACCCACCCCAAACCTATACGCACCCTATCTGGCCAAATGTCAGCTGTCATGTAAAATATGGGGTTTTAGCGGTATTCTTACACGTTTTGAATGTCGTATCACATTACTGACTGGGTCGCCCAGCCATGTAATCCTCTTTGTGATTCTGTGACTCCCCACAGCTCAAATCTCGTGATATTTCTATGGTGTTTACTGCAAAATGCTGTAAATTGAACGCTCTACTCGCTGGGCTACTCGCTGAACTCGAAATCACTGCTAGGGAGGAGAGATCAGACGATATCTCGATAGGCGCCGCCTCCCTCCCTTTCGCCTCCTCCTCCCTCGCCCGCTGTGCCTCTCAAGCTTGAGGTGGTTGTTGACATGCGACGTGTGAATGCGTGCAAAAGGGTTGTGTAAAAGGGGCGCAAATGGCCGTGTGAACATGAGCGAAAAAAATGACCCAGTTAGAGGAATGTTGGTGTGCATTGAAAATACGAAATTTAGCGGGTAAAAACGTGATTTACGATGTCAGCTGTCATCCAGCTGCAAGGCCCACATTTCTAGGTGGGTGAGGGTGCGTGTAGGTTTGGGGTGGGTGCGGGTAGGATTACCCGTATTGTAGTCGGGTGCGACTTTGATCGTGGCGGGCAGTAAGTTATTTAATGGGTTTAGGTTTTTGGATGTAGAGTGGAAGCGAGAGATTGTGCTATAGTGGTAATGGATCGATAATACAGGTGTGGATACGAGTGATAAGGTCGTATACTTCAGGTTTGTCGGGGAGTGTGAACGTCGGTTACAAGTTCTCCAGGTCCTTGACCGAGCAGAGGCCAATAATGTGCTGCTGAGTTTCTTTAGTTTAGAAGCGATATGGTGTTATTTTCTCACTTGTCTTCTCGTATATAAAGTAGCGTAAAGGTATCAGGTATGTCCTGATGCCTGGAATGTCACATCCCAGATATGGCAAATTTTGACGAAGAATGAAGTTAGATTGGTGCCTTAAAACAGGAGAACAGTTCGAAATCACCTTCAAGATGCGACAAACATTTGTCTTTCAAGCGCGGAGACGTGATTGATACAAATATTACAGAGTGTCCGGGTAGCTTGCGCTTTAGTACTAGCTCCTTCCTTGAATGACGACGCGATCAGAACAACAAAAGGCAAACGCTACTCCCTGAACAGTGAACACGCATTTGCTAGCCCGACAGAACACGGTTGATAAATCATCCCAATCCTGATTAATGCATGTCGGCTCCTGACTCCTTCCTGGAAAGAGCTCTTCTCGAGTCGGCGCGGACAATCTTCCAGGGCTGTCGACCTTGCTTGAGCGACCTATTCATCGAGTGATGATTAGCGAGTGTCAACAGCCAAGGAAGGACATACGGCGGGAGATGCTCTAAACTTACAATATCGTGAAATTGAGGCTCGCCTAGGTCACAAATGACTTTGTCTCTATGGTTCAGGCCTAGTTATCGTCTGACAGTTAGCTTGGATTTACCTAGTTGATAACACTGCCACCCATCTTTTTGGATACGTACCTCTAGTTCCAGTTGGTTTCCTCCTCGTCATCTTCCTCTGGGTGTGTCGTCTCGGGATCATAGTAACCCCTATGGGAATTGTTAGCATGAATTCTATCGACTATAATGCGACGCAATGGGCTCGATACGTACATCCAATCCAGGATCCATATTGACAGGAGGCAGTCTACCAACGGGAAGTCTACCAGCAGGCAGAATACCAGGGGTATGACTACCTCTAGGAGGAGGTCTCGAGTGTCCTGCTTTCGCTGCTCGTCTTCGTCCTCGCCCTGCCTCTTCTGAGGTTGCCCAAACGGAGTGTAGGGAGGAGGTGGAGTGTACTCCGGCAGAACCACCTCCGGAGACATCTCGACGGTAATCTCGCCCTTTGTCGGATGCGCCGTGTACGGCGGCGGCGGGTTCGGAATGCCATCCTCAGGGTTGCGCATCGCATACAAGTCGGGGTTGCGCTCAATCTCCTCGCGAAGGTGACGATTGATCATCCTGAACATGGAATCATCGCCGCCGGAGACAGCTCGAATGAAAGCCCACGCGCGGTTATCGGAGCCGATTGGGTCGTTTTCCACGAATACCCCGAGATATTGCTGGGTGATTGTCGCCCACCTGGCTGCTTCTACTTGGGCGGCGATGACTTCGGATATGGGGCGGCTGACCGTCGCGTCTTGTCGCTGGAGGCGAGGGTGGGGAGGCTGGTCGTTGCCCGGCTGGGAGCGGCGGGGGTTGTAGGATGAGGAAGGCATTTTTGCTTTTGTCTTGGTGGTAGGGACGAGAAGTGGTTGTTCGGTGTTGTCGACTTGAGTGACTGTGGTTGAGGCAGAGGTGCAAATTGTGCAAATTGTTTTGCGATGTAGGATGGAAGTGAGAGGTTGTATCATAGTGTCGGCGGATTGACATTTATGGACACGAGGGGCAGTGTCGCAGACTTCAGGTTCCTTTCCAATGTCGCCAGGTTTGAAGGTTTGGACTCTGAACAGTCCTGATCTCAAGGTGTGGATATCGAACAGTCGTGATTTCAAGGGCTGGACCTTGAACAGTCTTGCCATTCACTGTTGAGTATGGTTGCCTAGGCAACTAGTTGTAACAATCGATAAATCAGGTGGTATGAACTGTGAACAAGACGGAATTGAACAGTGAAACAAATTACCTACGAAGTGGGTGGTATATACAGGTATTTTACAAGCTGGTGAAGATGTAGCTTAGTAGGAGAGGCGACGCCTCATCTCATCAGAACGAGTAGGCGTTCAGCGTGTGGATTGTGTAATTTTCACGAACGTTGTAACAAGGAAATGTCATGAATAATACGTCGACAGGTAGCATGGTTCCATAGGTATTGAAGAGCTAAAAGATGAATGCCCTAATACTTCCATCACCCTGATGACCCCTCAACTCCAAACTTTGATTGTTCTACCCCTCCTTTTCCCATGACCTTGACAGAAAATACACCTTCCTGGATTGCCTGCCCGTCAACTCCTTTTGTGCGAACCTGTTGAGTGAGATTAGCGACTGCGGCGTGACAGAGGAGAGAGGCGGGGTGTACTTACAAGACTTTCATTGCATGGATGTGCTCAAGATGGTTTCATTCAGAGCGGCGAGGGGCTAGATAGAAGTCAGCAACATCCTTGGTGCAAGACTAGGAGTAGTTGGTCGACATACCTTCTCCTGAGTCACCCTTTCCCTTTCCTTGCTCCTTGCTTGCCTCGTCATAAGTCGGAAGCGACTCCGAAGGTGTGGCATCCATGGTCATCTCATTGGAGCCGGGGTTCATCGTGTAAACGGGAAGTTGCGGCTCGGGTTCGATACGCCGACGTGGAACTTGCGCGGCAGCAGGAGCGAGTTGGGGTGCGCGGCTGGAGGTGGTATTGGCTGAGTGCCGGTGACCATCGTAGGTCTGGTTGAAGAAGGTGAGGAGTTGGTCGACTCCCCCCGACAAGTCGACGTCATCAACTATTTCGTAAATGACTTCGGCATCTTGGCGGCGCAGTGTAGGAGGCTGGTTGTTGGCCCTAGGGCGAGAGCGGCGAGCAGTTGTGCGTGTGAAAGGCATTTTGGTGGGTGTCCGGAAAGACTTGTTCGGTGCTTTTGTGTGATGGGTTTGATGTGTGCAAGTGTGCGCGCAGTTGTTGTGAGAAAAGAGAAGATCGCAGTTGGTCCCATCGTGTCGACGGTTTTATGGACGTCCTTGACGTTCAAGGTCCTGGTTCATTTTCCACGTTCGCCAGGTTTAAACACTGAGTACCTCACTGAACAGTCCTGCCATTCACATTCATGGCAGTTTATTCAGGTCCCCGCGTCACCAGAAGTTTTGAGAATTTGAGGTTGTCGTCTCCAGAGCAACGGCTCCATAGCAGAAACCTTAATCGAGGAGTACGTCTTCGGTACAGGTATCAAGCTACGTTACAGGTAAAATAACACCCATTCAGGACCTTTCCGAGAATTTATCTTCGACTCTACCAAATTGGAAGTAGACATTAGGCGTTGGTAAAAGGATATCATCGAGTGTCTTGGGTGGTGGAGGGTACAGGTATGTGTAGGTGTGGGCTGGGTGCAAGTAATCTTTCCACCAAAAACGGGTAGGTTCACGACGACCGTGTTTAATGCACATAATAACGGCTTCTTCAACATAAACTCTCAGATCGTTGCTTAGAAGGGTCCAATTGTTGGCAATGGTTACAAAAAAAGGGGAGAGAAGCGAATAACGAAGCACGTTGACGAAAAGAGGCTGCAGTTGTGTCTAATTATACCTCTACTGATAATTGAACTCTGCCTGTCTAGCGAATGATGTACCCATGACCTATCTATCTCGTGCCATGTCTTCATCAGAGACGTGTCCTCTACAAAATCGGATGATGTGGAATCGTAATATCAAATCGTAGTAGTCTTCAAAGCCTGTATCCTTCTGCCTCGAGGCATCTTGTTTGCCCTAGGTCTGGGATTCTAGACAACAGTCAGTATAAGTCCTACCTGGCAATGTCTTGCTAAAGCAAATCTAGGAGAGGCTAGTAGACGTACCAGGGGGTGAAGCTTTGCTTTCGCTCTCAGACTTCTTTTCCTCTTGCCCAGCCTCAGAGTACTCAGGAAGCACCTCCGACTGCTCCGAGGGCGAGATATCGACAGTCGTCTCGCCAGTGCCAGGAAGCTTCGTGTAAAGAGGAAGTGTATCCACTTCCTCGGGATTTCTACGCCGAGAAGCCCTCACAGGATAGGGGGGGTTGGGTATGTTGGAAGGAACTAGCGAGGGACAAGAAGTTAGAACACTACGGTCTATTGTGCAATTGAGGGGAAGATTGAACGTACCACGACGGGGACCTTGACGTTGGACTGGTTCACCAAAAAGACTTCTGAGAATGTCGTTTACCTGGTCAGTGTAAATGCCGAAGTCAACCTCCTCCCACTCGCGGTCGATGACTGTCTCGTGGATAACCGCGTCTTGTCGGCGAAGGGAGGGAGGTGGGTTGTTGGTGTCTTGTCTGGAGCGACGAGCGTTCGTTCTTTCGGCAGGCATCTTTGCTTTTGTAGAGGACACTTTGCTTGTTGGTGACGAGATACGATCTTTTTACGATGTCTAGTGCGCAAGTGTGCGTGCAGTAATTATGTGAGAGAAAGGAAGAAAACCGTTGTTGGTCCTATGGTGTCGACGGTTTTATGGACGTCCGCGAGGAGTCAAGGTTCCAGATTTGAATTCACTTTCCAAAGTTGCCACGTTTGAACACTGGACTAAAATTTGAACGGAAACAGTCCCCCCATTCACTGGTGTAGTATTACACTCAGAAACCTTGATCGACAGAATTCCCGAGCAACCAGACCGGTGGCTTCAAGTAATTGAAGGTAAGGTAGCGAAGATGTTGATTTCCGACGAGTATGGGCATATCATGTCACAGGGTATTGCTGAAGAATGCATTTAGGAATGGAAATAAATAAGTGGGATAACAACGACATATCAATTGGGTGCGTCCAGCTTGATGACCTAAAGCTCTCAGGAGCTGCTAGCTACCGGTACCTTACAGGTATCTAGTCCTATGACTTCTCCGGTAATCTCGATGATATCCTCCCTACCCCAACTCATGTCTAATGGATACGTCCCCTTCACAATCCTGGCAGCGCACAACCATGATAGTATCGTTGCCCATTGTACCTGTGTTGTTTGGTCAGCGGCTGATACACCAACAAGAAGGCATCCTGCGAGAGGTGGATTTGGAATTACTTACAGGACTTTATGGCGTCGGGTAAGATGGCCTCCTGAATCTAAGGGTTTTCAAGGCTGAGCTTCTTTGGCAAGCTTACCAAGCTAGAGACGCTGTCTTGAGTGACCTAAGAAATGGTGAGTTTGAGTTTAACGTCCTAAAGTGATGATATGACATTGAGATTCGGGGACAATCTCCAAACATACCTTTTCCTCAACCTTCCTTCTCTTCACCATCCAACGTCCTTGGTCCCAATCTTCGCGCTTCCTCTTCCTCCCCGCAACCACATTATCTATTCCCGCAGCATCAAGGTAGTTGGGAATCCTCTCAGGCAGGGAGAGCGCAACCGTCGTTTCGTCGGCTGATGGCAGCTTGGTATATAGCGGAAGAGGATCAAATACATCCTCTTCGAGGGTCAAAAAGTCGAAACCATGAGTGTTGTTGGCGTGACGGGCGTGACGGCGGCGAGCTGGCAAGCCGACAGAAGGTTAGTTATGATTGATTGAGCGATGGAGAGGAGGATTAAACGTACCAAGGCGAGCAAGGCGAGCGAGTTGAGGCGGCAATTCGAAGACACCCTCTCTAAGCTGCATGGCTACTTGGAGGAGCTGGGGCCTGTCCATCGAATTTACGTGAGCTCGTACTGCGTTTTCAACGACTTGTGGGGAGATCGCCCCTCCATAGAGCTGAGGGTGGTTGGGGTTGTATTGCGGAAGCCGGCGAGTGCTGGGTCTTTCGGAAGGCATTTTGCTGTTGTGTTGAGGTGCTTGTGATGGTGTTGTATGGTATGATGGGGTTGGGTCTGTTTGTGCAAGAATGCGTGGTGCTTGTGCAAGAAAGTAGGAAGAGATTGGGACGACTCCCATGCTGTCGACGACTTCAAATATGCCAAGAGATTTCGACGTTCACTATCCAAGGTTCCACGTTCGCTTCCTGCGAGATCTGAACACTTGAACACCGAACAGCCCTTACACTCAAGGTCCAGGTTGAATGTCCACGGCGTTCGTGCGCTGTGAGCTCCAAGCATGAACAGTTCTACATTGCTGTTCACTGTTCTGCAATGTGAGAATGGGTAGGGGACTGAGGACAGTGGCTAGAGTAGGCATTGGAGGAAATATTTCTGTGGATGGTCGTAGAGGTAACAAGAAAGAAGGGGTTAGAGCAGTGAAATATAGATCGCCACTTGAGATCCATGGGAAAACATCCGGGTTAGCTCCAACTTATTGTCTGCATTCCACGACATGCTTCATGTTCCTTGGTGCCGACTAATCTGTCCGAAAAGTGCCTGACATGTCCCAACCTACGGCAGCCACTCAGCCGCACCGCTCGATATTCCAGACCGACCACAAGGAGATAAGTGCCGTTGTCACGCAACTGTATTGATTATCTATACGATGAGACTCCACTGGAACTAACTTACAGTACCTCTTCCAAACCGGCTATGGATCGGATTGCCAAGCTTGGCTTCGCAGAGCAGGAGAAGGGTCGTGCCGGTCTTATTATGTTCTTCTGATGCGTGACTATCCTGTTCTTCCTCCAAAGCAGTAAAAGGATTCCAAATCCCTGTTACAAACCAAACTGTAAGACGTGTATAGAGGTAGTTAGCTGTCGACGAAAAATATGTCTCTATTCCATGGCCAACTTACTTATGATACCACTTGCTGTACTTTCCACACACATCTACCTCTAGGCATCTCCGTCACCTACGCCCATGGTTAGCCCCGTCAGGATTACCCCATATATATTGGCAACCAGGACAGTCGCAATAGCCCGGCCAATAACGGAGTTCACACATCCAGGCCTCTCTCGGTATAGGTACGGGTACCCTTATCCTGCTAGTGCGATCCTCAACAACGGAGACGCCTAGAGCAGTAGGTACTGAGATGGTCTGTTCATGTTGTCTTCTTTCACTCCTTGAGCTGTTGACAGCAGGTGTACTCTCGGGGGAAGCCGGGCTTCTAACGCCCTCCTGCCGAGGTCTTTCCTCCTGCTGAGGTCTTTGTTCTCGTCTGAGTTCCTGCTGCAGAGCGTCGATGCTTAGGTTCAAGCTGGAAAGACGGCTAGCGAGATCTAGAGGAGATGCAGCTCGATGTCTGGTGTCACGTCTGGTGCTTATGAGGGGTGAAGCCTGCCACGTGCTGGTAGGTTCTGATTGGATCGAGGCATCCCTCGAGCTAGGTAGGACTCTGATTGGAATCGGAATGACCGTCGTGTCATCCGTGGTAGGAATCCGGATGGTTGCGGTTGCTGCTCTACTTTCGGGATCGAGTTTCGTGCGGTCCAACTCTCGCCGGCGTTGAGACAGGCTCCTCCTGGAAAGCGGAAGGCCCATATCAGTTGTGGCGAAAGGGAACTTGTTTGGACCGGGAGGAAATCGAGCGATTAGGAGCAATATAAGCAGTACCTCTAAAACAAGGAAACCGAAAGTTGTGGTTGAGTGGAAGGATCGGGGATCGGAGGTCTTCCGACCGTGTGAGACGAAGGAGAGCATTGATGGGGGGAAGATGCTTGATTGATGGCTTGGTTGAAAAGAAGAAGAAAAGGGAAAAGGAAAAGGGTCTCCAGGGGGCTACGCTACGAAAAGGTATAAATACTCGTACGTTGAGGGAATCTGTCATCCGACGGAGATTGTGTCGCTGCGGAGTGCGGACTGCACATAATCACTGCATGTTTTGTGGCAATGGGGAGGCCCCCTGTGCCCGCTGTTGATGAAACTGCATGAGAATGTCGACATTCCAAACTTTGACCATGTGAAACAATGCAACGCGAACCCTGAAAAATGATGGGCAAACCAGTTGGAGGATACATGAAAATTGACGGAAGCAAAGAGGGAGAATGTGGGATGAACACGTGTGTTTTTACCAAACTTGCAGTTGGGTTGGTCACGACTGACACAAATATCACTGAAGTCCAATGGTGTTCGTTCTTTCTCTTCATTGCAAAAAGTCAAAGTAATTGTGCTGGGTATATCCATCCTCGTCCTTGGCTGCCGACCAACTCCTGACTCCTATGAACTTCCCCGACCAGCCCATCAAAGCATCAAACTCCTGCTTCCGATCCTGCCCGCTACCCGTATCTTGACCCTATCCGATCCCAACGTCATGAACCTGCGGAATGATCGCTAGGTATGGTGCTACCGCCGTCGGTGAGATGCTATCCCGGCGTCAAGACAGTGATCGTGTCCATCTGGGACGACGGTATGCAATGCCCGATCAGGAACAAGATGAGAGAGATTGTCAATCTTATCGTTACCGAAGCCGTGAAGCTTTACAACATTAGCAAACCCGCCAACGTCTTGCAGCCGATCACCAAGGACGAGCCCACTGACAACGCCGAAACCCCCATCAACAACAAACCCGGAGTTCCTTCAAGCCCTGACCCTTCTCCCACCAAACCTGATCCATCTCCCTTTAGCCAGTGCTCTCCAGACAACTCAGTTCGCACCTCAACACCTTCGCAACAATGAAGTTCCTCGCCGGTCTCTCCCTCATTGCCTCCGTGGCTTCTGCCATGAGCGTTGACTTGACTCAGCGCGGCGGTCCCGGCTAATATCCCGACTTACGATTCCGCATCTGGGGCGAGCGACCAGGGGAGCGGCTTCCACTGCTCCTACTCGACTGACTGCCGCTGCTTGTTCCTTGGCTCGACGCGCCTGACTGTCCCAGCCTCTGCCGACGAGGACCTCGAATCGTCGCGTCCGACGGCCGTGGTAGAGGAGGAAGACGACGCGAGGGAGGAATAGCTTGTCCTTCCCCGCCCTGAACTTGGACTACGGGGCCACGACCCTCGTCCAAGGTCACCCGCACGAACTCTTCACGACCGCCGCTTGCCGGTCGCTGCTGTTGTCTTTGGGCGGCTTGGGATGGGCCTGACTCTGCTTGCTGGCGTCGGTGCGGCTGAGAAGGGGGAGGCGAAGACTGGGCAGGGCGGGGAGGGGTGCTGGCAGCCTCGATTTCAGGCGTGGACCAGTCGACATCCGGGGTGCCGTAGTCGGGAAGGCGGAGTTCTTCCTCGTCGGAGGGGGTGGCCAACTCGCTGGAGTCGAAGCGTGTGCGGCTGTATCTCGACAAAGCGGCACTTGCCGCCGCGCCACTGTCCTCGTCCTCTGTTGACGGAATAGGGGCTTCAAAGCGGGGAGGGGGAGCAGGGCGGCGCTGAGCCTCGACTTCGAGGGCGCGGCGAGTTAGATCAATTGGGCGCTCTTGAGTGCCCGTGGCAGCCGCGTAGGGGGGTTGGGAGGAGAGCCGCTGGGCGTCCTCGCGGCGGAGAGTAGGAGGAGGGGCGCCGGACCTTGCGCGGCGCGGGTCAGGTTGTGACTGCTGGGCGGCCGCTTGGCTTTCGGCCTGACGGCGAAGGGCCTCGCTTGAGGGCGAACGATAGAAGGGGAGTCCCATGGTGATTTTTGTCGTGTAGAGGTATATAAAAGGTGGGTGGAGTGTGTGCGATGGTCTCGTCAAAAGATTTTGAGGTTGCTTTTGCTGATCTTCCTGAGTTGAGTGATGGATTGAGAAAGAGAAGGATTTCGATCAAGGAGGAGGGGTATAAATACTCAAGAGGTGAGGTGAGGGACCCACTACGACGAGCTCCCGATCTCAGGTGAATGGGTTATGGACTTCACTGAAATCTTATTCAGACGACATGGACAACATGAAGAAGACGGATGAAACACAAACAGCTTCAAGCATATTCACGAGACTTTCTCGTCTGAAGTTAGGTAGCAGCATCGACGGGCCATTATTCTCCTGAGGCCGTCAGGTTCACAGATTGTCAGCGCTGACTTGGCTCGAATGTCAATTGACGACCGGAAGAGGTAAGGAAGGTGGATGGATTTAAGATGAGATGAAGGCACAACGCCTTGATGTCAGTGACGGGAACAATAGCAGACCAAGCTGCAGTGGATCACGAAGTTTCGTTTGGGTCATGCCTCACTATGGGTTATGTACGCCGACAAGGAGCGCGCCGCCATGGACTTTGAGCAGCGCGTCTGGGGATACACCGGTGCCTCGGGCATGATCCAGGCTTTGGCCTGCGGCTACTTCGTCTGGGATTTGGGCATCACCCTGCTGAACTTTGATATCTTCGGGGTGCCCATTGTAACTCCAGGCTGAAGATGGTTTCGACTAGCGATGACACGGAAGGCAACTCTCCGGCGATTTGGAGCTTGCCGCCACCAGCATTGGCACGATAGGCCCCGTATGCCTTAATTACATCTCAACCTCCTCTACACTAGCACCCTCCTCTCCACCACGACCCTCCTCCACATCACCATACTTCTCCACCTCACCATCATCCTCCACATCACCATCCTCCAATTTCTTCACATGCTCGGACCCTTCCAAGTTGAGGTCAATGCCCCAAATACCCGTCGCTGCGATCTTGCCAAATCTCAGGGGCTTTCGTGGTCCCCTTCTCCCTTGGTCCCATTCACGAGCAAATTTAACGAGCTGGGAAGGATGGCTATTGCATTTAGCCAGGACATGCAACAGGCTCTGGTCACTGGGTTCGTGACGCTGATTCGGGGCTGGTCTCTGTTGCGTCGTCATCCTAGCTGCTCATGGCACCTGGGGTTCATTGACGGCGGCAATCTGCTCGTGGCTTGGTTGTTCGTGCAGCAAATCCAAAGCAGCGGCTTGCGGTCTTTCCAGACGAAACAATTCTGGCAGATGGAACAAGTCTCTCTCGGGCAAGGGACTATCAACCTGCGAACAAAACAGTAAACGCTGTAGTTGGGATGAAGTGAGTTCCCTCCTTGCTGTGACGCGATACTGTTTCCACAGAACCCAGTGGAAGCCATCCATCCGTTCCCTTCTCGAAATTCTAGGCCCCAGTGCCTTTGCCAACTTCAATACAGTATACCCGCCCGTCTTTTGCTGATTGACAAGCCACCGCTCCTCGCTCCTGTGGAGCAGAGTGGGCTCTCCTTCGGGCTCCCATTCCAATAGCAGCCGGTACAGCACCGGATGCCGCGCTCATGGCGTCACTTGATAAGCTCGATGAGCCTCTCGCTGGTTTTATTCTGCAAGTGACCCAAGCACTTGGTCGTGCCTGGCTGCTAGACAAGGCACGGGCACCCTACTTGGGACCCATTGCTGGTGAGATCAAGGGCTTCTGGCTGGAGCGGGATACGGCGGGAAGAATGAGCGGGTAAGAATACAACAAAGCAACGATATAGAAAGGAGAGTTCAAGAAAAACAGGTAGGCATAATACATAAAGAAACCAGTCCTGCGATTCCAGTCATCGGTCATGTATTGAACGTCCTCTAGTAATCTGTTGACTCCTCCGCATCACCATCTGCTCGACCAACATCGCCCTCAATGTCCCCTAACATTCCACCTATTCAGTCCCTCTCGCAGGTAAGCACTCCCATTTGTCTCACCGGCTTGGGTGGTTGTCCTACTAGCCCAGGTCTCCGTAGTCGAGGCTGGTTTAGGAAGGGGCGCGTAGTGAGGGGGAGGTATGTCGGATGGGCGAGCTTGTACTTGTACTTGTGTGGTGGGCCTGGCACTTTCAGCGGGAACCAAACGCGCTGCTGGAACTGGAAGCTCACTCATCGTAGTTTGGGAGTCGCCCACCGCCTCTTCACGCCTCCGTTCTCGGTGAGCATGGTTACGGCTTGTCGACACGGGAAGGGGGTAGCTGGGGGAATTCTCCAAGGTGTCGCGGTTGAAGCCAATCGTGGCTTCTCCAGCGGTGGGGCGAAAGGTGTAGGGGGGCGCCTCTGTTCGATGGCTGTCTGCCTGGTGCTCCGAAGAGGTTGTCGGGAAGAACTGCGGGAAAAGCTCTGCTGCTGTTATGACTCGGGCTTCATTGATACGGTCTGGACGGCGTGGATCTGGCATATTTTGGGATGTTTTTGGGGCGAAGTTACAATGTTGGTGGTCGACTTTGAACCATTTTGGTGGAGGGGATGGCGGAAGGAGGACCGAGGAATAGGTGAGGCAGTAGATCTGTCGCTTTATACAAAATCTGGTCAGTCATATTTCTATAATTGATTGCTAATCGTGTCGGAGGTCCGAAATGATGACTCCTTGATCTTACCACTCACCTTCTGTTCCCTTTTTGTTTGCCCATAGCCATGATCAACAAGCCAAATGTCAAATTACTCTTGGTACTCATTCTTTGTGGCTCACCCGTTTACTCTTCATCCCGTTGTTCTCTGCTCACCCGTTTACTCTTCATCCCGTTGTTCTCTGCTTAGTTCTCCGAGGTTGTTGGAATCCATAAGATTCAACCAAGCTCAGTACCTCGGTGGAGTCTTTGGTCACGTAGACGCCGTGTTCTTCGCAGGTGGGTGCTTATTATTGTGGAGGTTCGCAGTCACTATGCTTGTGTCGACAGTTTCTCTTCCCTGGCATAGTTTTGAGATGTGGCAAGCGTTTCTTCCTCGGGCTTCCGAACCACAGCTGTCCGTAACTGCACTCGAGGCAAACCACGTCCCAGTTTCCATCCATGCGTAATCACCAGAACAGGTTCACTTGCCCTGTATGTTCCTGAACAGAATTTCGACCGGCATGGCCACGGAAAGACGGTCTCGGAGGTGGTTCATGCACTTCCGAGCGCAACCCTTCCACTTGCGGGCTCGGCATTGCTCTCCTGTGACGTCGTCGTGGTGGCAGTATTGACCATTTTTAGCATGAAGGAATCTAGCGGCGGTGGCGATGATTGCCTCGACGACATCGATATTGACAGCCTGTGCCTTGGCTGGTCCAGTCCAGGACGTTGGCAACAGCATGTAATGTGGAGAGGTCGGTTCCCCTCTGTCTTGCCATGTCTATGTATTGGACATTGCCTGTCTCCCATGATGGAAGAACGGCATCATCGGATGGGAGTATGGTTTGAAGCGGGTATATATCGAGGTGCGTATTTCTCTTCGTCGTCGAGTATCGAATGGATTGTCGCAATGTTCTTCTTTCTTTGACGGTGCGACAGGACGATCGAATGGTGACCAAGGTGCTGTAAGCTCTATGACCCTACTTCCGTCCTCTAGTCAGCAAAGATGGTTTTGCCAATCTGCGCACGCTGAAGATGCTTACCACTTCGAGTCAGATCCAAAAACATGTACTGTTGCAACAGCAGTAACCTCAAGTCAAAGCTAGCCACCTCTCGTCTGCAGCGAGCCTTTCGTGGACCGCCTCCACGACGTCGCCCGAAGCGAGGGACTTTGACTTTGCCTGGACATGAGAACGGTATTGAACGAATAGACGAGCGGGTGGTAGGAGGGGACGAAGCCGATTGAGGTCGTGCTGCGTCGACAACGTTTTGAGGACTTCGGCGAGCAATTAGGGGGTGTAGAATGCTCGCTGTCGGCATCGGTTCGGAGTGTGCCTACGAGTTCTGAGTGTTGAGCCGGTATTCTTCCCCCAAAACTCGAGCCAGTGTTCAGTCCTCACGTCCTGTGAATGACGGTTCAGTCATTGAGATGGCGAGCTCTATCGATTCGTTTTGGGTTCCGCGTGGGTTCGCCGCCGGGGCCGTAGCCATGCCGCTTGATGAAGAAGGTGAGGTTCCACAGAAATTCAGCTTTGCCCAAGATCTAGCAATGCTATCGAGCGATCGGTGGGGCCCCGGGCGTTGGGTCTTCGGAGATGGTCGTGGACGGGAAACGCATTGGATGTCGAGGAGGGCGGTCGAACGAGGTGCGCTTAGTTCTGCCTCGAAACGTGCGACGTCGCGACTCTCTGGTCGTTGGCACTCGGGCTCTTTGTGGTTGACAAGTGACGAAAGCAGGAGCGAGTGGTTTAGGTCGTCCTCGGGCGACAGAATGGAAGGCAGTTGCGCATTTGCGCCTGACAACCTAGTAGGTAGGTAATGCCGTGGTTGACCCGAACCGCCATGCGGACAAAGACACAATGGACGCATCGCGCCTTCCCGACATGCAGTCATGCAGCTCCCGACACGGGACTCGAACCGTTGCTCGGCAGGCAAAAATTCCGTCAACCTTCATGACAGTGGCGCTTGCCAGCACTGCCTTCCACGATATTACGTCTTGGATGCTTGGCGCACAACAGTCAGAACACTGCTCTGCCCCAACCTCGTTGAAGACAAGGAGCCGGGGAAAAGGCCTCGTGACCGGCGTTGCCAGTAGGTAGGAGCCGTCCTTCTCCTAGTTCTCTCATGAAACGTCTGAGCAAGTTTCAAGCCACTCTTTGCGCATAATCAAGCCACAGACCTTGCGTTCATCGTTAAGAAAACCATAGGAAGTGACTGAAAAAGGGTTGTTCTAATTTGGTTGCGTGAGGGATGAGGCTGGATGGCCTGAGCCCCTACCGCCCAGACAAATGATCAACAGAGGTGGTATTCGCTAGTCGGACCAGACAACGCATTACTCCTATAGGCACAGGTATATGTCAACAGGACCGAACAGGACCACTAAGATCGCCTTGCCGCACTCGATCTCCATTTCCGTGAGACCTAAAAGTGCTAGGTCCCAAGCTGTCGGGTCACCCAAGGAACGCCGAGACTGATTGGCGTTGAGGGCGTTTTGCCGTTTTTTACATATGACAGTGGCGCTTGCCAGCACTGAAATCCACCATGCAGCCTCTTGGCAACAACGTTCTTGCCCAGCGATGCGCATGAGCCGAGCCGAGCCAAGCTGGACCTCCCAGCTTAGCCCAGCTTACCCCATCAGAAGGCTAGCTTGACTCGGCTACGGCTCGGATTAAGCCAGCTTGTTAAGCTTACTATCGGATTATGTATTTTTCCGGCTACGTATCTAAATACTAAATCCATTTCCAACATTCAAATACCCTCTTTTTACAGCCAATTTTTTAGTAACGCGATATATTCGATAGTAGAGTAAATCAATCTATATCGGCTAAACCCAATAACTAGACGGGTCTGACTAAAGACTCGCTCTACCTCCGCCGATATAATTAGTATTATAAAGTAATCGATAACTATATACGCAATTCTTAAGAACCGCCAACTATATATCCTCTACTATACTAACGGGTTATCTACTAAATACTTTACTTTATAAGTAAAGTATGCCTCGAAGTCGTTAGTATCCTCCTTATTACTAAATTTATCTATAAAGTTATCCTCGAATTAATACTTACGACAATAAAATATTTTAAGAAAAGGCATTTCATCGGGGGGCACTAGGGTCGTCTTAGGGGGGCACCAAACCTTATAGGGGCACCAATCGGGTTAGGATTTAACGTACAGATTATTTTTTACTAACCTTTAATATAATTAGATAGTAATCGTACAATAGCATTTCCGTACAAATAGTGCCAAGCCCAGTCAACCAGTAGAACCCCTATTTACCTATTTGTATACGAGCCCTATTAAACTTAGTAATTTTAAGCTTCCTTTTAACCTTTACAACCTTCTTTCAATTCCCTCTTTACAATTAGATTAGTTATAAATACTAGAACAGGCTAAAATCACTCATACGTACGTAAATATTCATTATATCAATTACCAGAGCTATTTATTAATTTTCCTAAGGCTTTAAAGTACTACGCGTATTATAGCGCTACTAAATACGACCGTCGATTTTATATATATCGAGGAGGAGGAGTAAAAAGGCTTTTCTAACGACGATACTCTTATTAATTCTCCTAATCTACTTCCCTTAATACAATTACTTTAAGAAGAGAATAATTCTAATTCTAATTCAAATTACGACTTCCCTACCTCTACTTACGATAGTAACCAATTAGCTAACCCTCCTAGCAATAGTAATAGTAATAGCGAACCCGAAGACGAACTTTTTAATTATAGAAATATAATTATCAATTTACCCTCTAATACTATACCTCCTATAGTTACGATCGAAGGTCTATAGTAATCCGTTAATAAATAGGCAAAAGATTACGGCTTTGCAATTATTCGTACTTAGGGTCGCGGCATAAAGCCTAGAATCCCTATCTCTAAGTACATACGGTATTATATTATTTATAACCGCTATAGTAAGCCCCGCAAATCTAAAGCAATTATTTGAAAGACCGTTTTATAAAAGTATAATTATTAATAGAAGGGGGTTATAAAGAAGGTAAATAGTTTCTAATACTTTTAATTAGGCGATTTAATATATTAAGTTTATAATTATAGCTAATCTTAATACCTATTTGCTCATCCCTAATATTGTAAGATAAAATTAGAAATCTTTAAGAAAATTGACGAAACCTTTAAATTTAATACTATACAAATTCGAGAGATTATTATTATAGTACGAGAGGACTTTCCTAAATCTATATATATACGAGCCGATATATATAACGTACGCGTACGTATTCGTCGTTATAACTTCGATAGTTATACCCCTACTAGCGCCCTAATTAAATTATTTAATAATAATAATATTAAGTATATTAAAAAAATAGATTTAGAAGACCCAAAACGGTTATTAGGCCTTATCTTTACCTTTCCAACGTATATAGATATAGCTCGAATATATTATTACTATAAAGTTATAATTATTAATAATATATATAATACTAACCGGTTTTATTATCCCTTTTATTAAATCTCTAGCGTTTCTTCTATTAGTTCTATATTCAACTATATCTTTAGTATTATTAATAACGAGAAGTAGGAAGTATTTAATTTCCTAATAAATACTACTAAGGAATTAAAGTTATAATATAATCTTTTTAAGCCCGCCGTCGTTGTTATAGATAAATATAAAGAGATAAAGTAATCCCTGGCTAATATATTTCTTAATACCTAATAATAATTCTATTTATTTTATATTATTAAGAACGTTCTATTTAACGCTAAGAAGAAGTAGAAGAAGTAGAAGGGTAACAATAACGATAATAGCGATAACTTTAAAAATAAAGAGGGTAAAGATAATTAGGAGAATCCAGTTTCCTTTAATTTAATTAACTAAAGTATTTATTCATCTGTACGAATTAGTAGTACCCCTAGTAAATCGACTACTAACTCTAACTCTAATTCTAATTCTATTACTAAGATTATTAACAACCTTTATAGTATTATAACTATATTTAAATTCGTAATATACGCCAATACTAAACTAGAGTTCTAGGCTACTTAGGAGAAATTAAAGAAGTAATTTGAAGCCTAGAAAATAGTTCTTCAATATATCTAAAAGTATTAGCTCCCAATTAGGGATTAATAAATATACTACTATATTAAGTAATATCGAAACTATAGGATTAGAATTATATCCCTAATTGAATATAGTAATTTAAATATTAAAAATTACCTTTTCAATAGTAATAGTAATATTTACAAACTAATTATAACTATTATAGAGATGGCTGCTAATTAATATTAGATTTTTATAAAGAAGATTGCTAAGTAATAGATTAATTAGCGCAATAAGTATATCGACTACTTATATTTAGGCAAGCTACTACTATAAATTAGCTATATTACATTCGAATTAATCAATTACAAATACTACTAAATAGTAAAGTATATACTAATAAATTAACGTAAAGACCCGCCTTCTCTAGGACTATATACTATTAAAAAATATAGTATTATTACTTAATACGGATTACCCTACCGCTATATTACATTCGAAAAGTTAATTGTAAAAAAGCTATTAAAATTTACTTATATATACCTTCGTTAATATTATAAGGAGCCTCTTATAAGTCAAATCTACTATTAAATCTATTACTTTTATTTATTTATATATAATTATTAATTAGTTAAGTCTTTTTAATTTAATAGGATATTTACGATTTCTACTTTCGCCTTCGAAACCCCTATATTATACCTACGAAGAGAGGCCGCCTTAAGAATTCTACTAGATTTATCTCTAACGAGTATACCCTTCTTATAGAAATGGTTATACTAATATTAAAGAGAGGGAGTAAAAAGGTTATATTAGCTTTAAAGAGAAGGAGTAAAAAGGTTATACTAATTTTAAAGAGTAAGAGAAAGAACAAAAAGGTTAAACCTATTAAATAGGGCAACTTTAATAACCTATTTTATTTATAGGCGAATATTCGTCGTTATAAATCTTATTAGGAAAGTAATAATATTAACGAATTTACTCCTAATTCTACTAAACGTAAGCGTATACGAGAGCTAGTCAGTTCTAGTACTTCTAATTATAGTAGTAAATTAGAAGTAGTATTTAAAAGCGAATTAAAATTAGAATTAGAATTAGATTTAAACCCAAACGCCTTAGTAATTCCGCTTCTAGACTACCTTCTACCTTTAAAACTCCTATTTTTAAAACTCTCTCTAAGGTAAAAGCGTTTTCTAGAGCCCTCTCTAAAGCTAGAATTACAATTGGAATTTATTTTAAAGCCCTCTCTAAACCCCTTTAATTAAGATATCCCTCTAGTACTAGAACTAGAGCCCTATTAGTCGTCTCTAGAGTAATAATAATTATTTCTAGAACTAGTACTAGATTCTATTTAAGTAGTTATACTAGAGTTCTCGTCTCTAAAGCTATTTAGTTAAATAATTATACTAGAGTCGAACTTTCTAATTAAGTAAGCGGTTAACTATAAGAGAAGTAAGGTAGTTAATTCTTAAATAGGTTTACTTATTATTAAGGTTATACGAAGTAGTTGTATAAGTAAGCCTAATTAAAAGGCTATAGAGGCGAGCTAGTAATAGTAAATACTATACTAAGTATTACGAGATTACCCTATTTCTAATCCTTTTATAGTCTTTCGTAGTGTAGATAAATACTATAGAACTATCCTATATTAAAAATATTACGTACTATAGAAATCTCTATACAAAACTATATCGTTGAATATCGCTGTCTTTTTTTATATCTATGTAATACTTTGGAATTTACTATATAAATACTATTTTACCTCAAAATGACGTGCCAAGACTGGTAATAATGGTGCCCCTATAAGGTTTGGTGCCCCCCTAAGACAACCCTGGTGCCCTCCGATAAAATGCCTAAGAAAAAGCGGTTAAATTAGAGGAGGAATAGCCTTACGTCTACTTTAAATAGGCGGATCGATATTATAAATATTTAAAAAGGTCTCTCTAAAATTCTTAATGATTTCGTCTATTTTATCCTCCCTAAAGAACTTTATAACGGATTTACCCTTCTTATTAGGGTATAATATAAAAGCTATCTAATAAGTAGGAAATTCCTTTAATAATTCAATATACTTCTCGAGCTTCTAAATCGAGAGGTCGATACTATTATAGATAAATAAATCGCTATTAATACTAAAATTAATATGTATAACCCCTTCTTATTATACTTATAGTTAATTATAGGGGCGCTATCTCTAATTCTAATTAATAGCGGCGGAGTTAAGAGACTAGGCTCTAATTCTAAATATATCGACTTCGCTACCTTAATATCGAACGGGTAAACTACTTACCCTTTAGAGACGTCTAGTACCGCTAATTCCATTATTTTAAATATAATTAAAATCGCTACCGTTAGGGTAATAAAGAGGAATATTTAGATTACTAACGAATAATTAGACTTCTAATCGGATATAATAAAGAGATTTTATATTATTAAATTTATTAAATAATTTTTTAAAGTCGGGGAGGATAGCGCTCAGTACTAGAGCCCTACTTTTATACTTCTTAATAATCTTTCTAAACAACTTAAAGATAACCTTTACGGCTTTCAAAACTTCCTAATCATTAATACTCAACTTCTTATCCTCCTCTACGTCTTATAATATATAGAAGTAGGTTATAACGGGCTCGAATCGGATAGCGCACTTAATTATAATATACTACGAATTCCAACGTATCGAATTATCTTATAATAGATTTAAATTAATATCTTAATTATTAATATAGACGTCGCCAAATTCTACAATCATTTAAGGGGTAATATAACTAGTAGTAATATTGGCGAAGGCCTCGTATCGCTAAGGGGATTTACGAATATAAGAGACGATATTATAGAATTTACTAAATACTACGCGCTATCGCTACTTTTGTATAAACTCTTCCTCCTCTCTCTCTAGCAAATTTTTATAATTGAAATCGCAATTAATAAAATTATTAAAAAGGCCTTCGAAGAATACTTTAGCAACTAAATTAAAGATATAACTAAAATAACAAACGCAGCAATTATTTACCTTATCCTTACTAACCTTACTACCGAACAAATATCTAATTACTTTATCGTTCGAATCCGCGTTATCGTACTAAATAAATCCAAATTTATTACAAATACTATAATTATTAATAACTTAACTAATAATAACGCCTATTAAACCCGACAATTAGTATAGGATTTCACAACAGGACTATCAGACTTACCAATATTCTCACTACTATAATATCCCTTAATATACAATAACGCAATCAAGCGGGTTCGAAGGGTAATCGTTATATTAGTAAAATAAATAACGACTACGAATATAGCGTAGCCATTTAACGAAGTCCAAAAATTAAAAGAGAAGTAAACCTTATACGGGGTTTAAGTAAATTCCTCCTTTAACTTCACCTTCTTATTAATAAATCTCTCCTCAATCCATTTCAATACCGTCGACCTCGCCTCTAGAAATACAGTCGCGGTCAGCGCAAGGTTTAATACTCGAAGGAACTTACAAAACTCAAAATTCTAAACGACTATAAATCCGGTATTCGACGAAATAATAAAGTTTATTAGCAATTCCTTAAACGTATCACCGCTAAATTACAAAACGGCGCCGGAAATAATAGCAATATAAATACGTATATCCCCGCTATATTAATTCTAAACTACTTCTAACTTCCTCTTTTTATTAGGGTTAATAATCTTATATTTATTCTTAAAATACCTTAAAGCCGTACTCGTCGAACCGTTTACATCGTATATATTACCGCAAATATAACAAATATAATACATATTAGCCTTCTCTACTCCTCTAAAACGCTAGAGACGAGTACTATAATTATTAATATAGGAGAGCTCGTTCTAACGGTTAGTATAAAACTATACGTTCAAAACGTATCGCTTCTTCTCGACCTCGATATACAACTACTCGTCTAGCGGTCAATAAGTATATAAATCGGCATTTTTCGTCTTCAAATCATTAATCCGTTACTTAAGAATATAACGAACTATTTAACCAAACGTCGTAATAGGGCAGTTAAATAAAATCGAAGGCGGGGGTTGCAATAGTAGGGAGGACGGTACGGATTCGTTAATAAATATTGAATTAGGCTAGCTATTACCAATGCTATTATTAAATTAATTAGAAGAATCTTAGAATATAGCAGAATCTTAGGACATAATAATAGGTAAAAGCTATTAATATTGATTTATTAATCGAGAAGTTAACGAAATTAGCGATACTAGATTTAATAGATTTAATAGAGGAGAAAATAGGGGGGTTCGCCCTATAAAAATAGTATTCGAAATCTAGTAAATCCGCTATCTACAACCTCAATAACACCCTCAATACTACGGTTATAGGTCTCGATACGAGATTTTGCTCATTCTAACGCGCATATACAGGCCCAGAAATACGAAATTTTACTATATACACAGAGATCCAGTCACCTACACACGATTTTACTGCAGAATGACCGGCCATATATATCAAAAATATCTTACACCTAATATTACCAAGCCAACCAAGCCGCACGAGCCGAGCCAACCTCCCCAGCTTACCTCAGAATCAGGGCTGGCTTGGCTTGCCAGAAGGGTGCTCGGCCCAGCTTGCTTGAATACGGCTCGGCTCATGGGCATCACTGTTCTTGCCCCCCCCCCCCCCCCCCCCCCCCCCCCCCCCCCCCCCCCCCCCCCC